>ML823353.1:131532-155455 GCA_009831015.1 Picea engelmannii | reverse complement strand
CACACTCCATAAAAATGAAAAGATTGTCGAGCAACCTTGTTTTGTTCATGCTCATAAACGTATTTGAATAAAATGTTTGATGGGCGATATTTTATCACTTTTTGAGTCCCGTCAAACTATTTTATGAAAAAGGAACTGAGAGATTTCTCTTTAAGTGTTTTTCAGACTCTATAAACATGAAAAACCCACAAATTTTCTATCTTTGGACTCATTAAATAAACATCGAAAAACCCACATGGGACCGAACCACTCCTTCTTAGGGTTCGTTAAAAATACTCCGAGGGACTCATCCGAAGGATGAGATTACATTACAAGCATATGTTATCCTCCTCAATCTTGTGTAAAAATAAAGAGGTACTCGCCAAAAATGACGGGGGAAAATTTTGGAAAGAGATATGTTTCTATACTTGTGTTAGTGGCAGTACTAGTCTCTCTTGAACATGACACCCCCTTTGACATTTGAATATGGGTTGGGAAATCCATTTGTCTCTCGTATTTCCTTCTTCAAATTCATATCTTGGGTTGTCTTTGATTCAATTCTACCAAGACCAGTGTTGTTTCATTCATATGTTCAAGAGATTTCTTAACAAGCCCTCCCTCGAGTCAGCCATCTGCATTATCATTTCTTACCATGTTGGCCTTCCCTGTGTCAGTTTTGAATCATTTTCATGCTTTGATCTACCCTTAATCTATTACTTATTTCATGTCACTGATGGGGGATAGATAAAGGCCCTCTTGTGACGAGTCTTTTTCCTATCGACTTAAACTCATCATCCGGGAACAAGACTTAGAAATTGTTTACTACCTTAGAGCATGCATGCCTCAATGGCATGTTTCTTCGCTCTCGGTAGTGGATTCACATCATTGGTCCCTGATCGAGATATTTCATCGAGTGTTAGACTTTAGTTCACTTATTCACATCCATTGGATTATACTAGGGTACCTTCGGATTCATTGACATCAATGGTGATTTCCCTCGCACTTCTTAACAGTTTTCATCAATGTCCGGTAATCAAGTGGTTTCTGCCATGTTTGACTTCAGCACCTGTAATCTCATGGTTGGATTCATACTTACAGACGACAGGATTGAAGACCCTGGATCTTATATTTTTGGCCCAGGTTGTGATGGAGTATTTATGATTTGAATTGACACAAAGATCCACTTTGTATGTCTCGTGGCTATGTCTGAATTTACACTTTCTAATACATAGATCCACGATGTATTTTTGGTGGCTATGTAGAATCTTGATGACATGGATCCATGGTGTATAGTTGGTGGCCATGACTTGTATTTATGATTTCAATCACTTGTAATATGAGCATGGGAATGCCTATAGAAATGGTATAATTCTACACGGAGGCTTGATTGTTTGCAGGTTCCTGATTGGTGCGCTCCTTGTTCCCGACACACACACGCACTTTACAAAGTATTTCGGCTATCACATGTTCCAGCCTCATACTTTGGGGGGCATTATATTACACATTATTTTTTTCACTCTGATGATGACCCCATAGGCATGTGTTTAGGCTTCCAAAACAATCTTTCACATGAGGAAAATGGCTGAGTTCTTCCCCTACAAGGCACATTTTTAGAATGACATCACAGGATGACAGTGGTACACAGTGCAAAAATCCTTGATTTCCGCAGGCTGTGCTATGCATGGCCTATGGGATTTCCACATGATGTTATATAGGTAGGGTGTGGCGGTGCTTGAAGCTAAGAAAAGGAAGAAGTTTCACGAAGTTTCTAAAGGGAGAATCTTCTAGAATGTGAGGTGGCATCCGTATGGTTGTGATCTTACTGGCTTCTCTGATTTGGTGGGATCATCCTCATCCTAGTAACCACTTCACCTTCTCCTATATAACAATGGAATTATCATGGAAAAGGTTAAGCAAGGTCAAGCAAGATTGAGCAAAGAATAGGTTGAAGACTGTGTGAAGAATCCTGATACAATTGATGCTTGAGGCCTCCATTTGTCCATCAAGATTTCTGGACTATCTTCATGCAAATTCGGAGCAAGTGTATGTGTGTGTTGGAACAAAGGACCACCGAAAGGGAACTTGCGACATTAAGTCAATTTGGTTGTATCTTCCACTTTTACTTAATATGATACAGTGTCATGTTTCTTTCCCATAAAATCATTAGTGTTTTATTACATGACTCCTTGATCACATGTTTAGGTTTCCATTGAATCTACAATTGTTTCTTTCACTTTGGTTGGTTTGTGTCATTGCAGATCTAATCTCACAWRAGMACCAGAGTGAAGCAGGGACAACAGAGATATASGGAAGCGATATATAAAGGTATGTCATACACTCCTTCTTTGGTGATAAATTCAATGGTAGCAACCTAGAGAAAGMATCRTGTCCTGTCTTGTTTTGTTCTAGATCCAGGTGGATCTAGGGAGATTAGTTTATGTCTGCATTCACCGATTTATCCAATAACATCTATGTTTCTAGATCCTCTCTTTGTTTGAATCTATTTTGAAACATTTGGTCTTAKATCTAGATTTGAAGKGTGTTTGTGTGGGTTGATTGGGTTGCYTGTTTKCATTTCCTTGTTGTTTAGTGACTTTTTGAGTTGGGATRTGTTCCCAATAGATMTTATTAGATCTAGTAGTGTTTCCTATCTGGTTGCATTTGGTTGTGTTWCCTTTTGCAATTAGTCTTTATATTKCTAGATCCATTTTCCTTGTGAGTTTTGGGTTGTTATTCTAGTAGAGACATTGGAGTGAGATTCCATGCATCACTACCAATTTCCTATATCCATTACRTATTGACCTCTRTTTTTTCAATTTTCATATTGTGTTCCTCAATTRGATTAAGAAACRTTTGCATTTTCATTGAAAAAAAACAAATAAGACAAAATTTGCATSATTAAAGATTTTTAGCATTTGGAATAAAGTGAATTTTGGTGTTTGGTTCAAATATATCATGTTGGTTTTGGATTGTCTTKCATTGTAGATTAGTTATTGTGAGGTTGTGTTGTAAAATTTGTAAGGAAAAGGGCTTGTTTCCCTCCCATAGCTAGAATTCATTGAATTGAAYGATKTTCATTGTTRTGGTTGGTGAAGAGTCATAACATCACTTAAAGTWTCATCCATTTCCCTTRACTTAACAACAATCATAAGAAAAATATTTCATAATTTAAAATTCACTAGACTCTTTTTCATTATTAGAAAAGAAACAATAGCTAGGTTTAGGACCTTGGAATAGGGTTGGAGAGTGAACTCTCCAAGGCCACAAAATGAATCCTGGAGTCATTAAAAAGTGTGTAAATCCATTCTTACAACCATTGTGTCAGGAGCGTTTTCTAACACAGGGGTTAAGCATGAGGTTATATCGAGGCAGGTAAAGTGATTATCCCTCTCTACTTGTTTTGGTGTTTGCAATATTGATTTGATTACTACATATATTGGGGTTTCCTTGATGTTGACATCTCCCTATGAGGTAGCACTTTCATATATTCTGACATAGTTACCCTGCCCTTTCGCATGATTAGACTTATGATTGTTCACCCACTCATTGATTGTGAGGTGGTAGCCTTAGTGACCATTCTTAGGTAACTACATAGGTGACTATAGATGAGACGTGCATGTAGTACCTAGGGAGAAAATTCATTAACATCTTTAGTTCCCTTAGAGGGTTCCCTCCTTAATAAAGGTACTTGCACCGAAAGTATTCCCTAAGGGACAATGGTGTAAATGGAAGGAAAATACATGCTACCCCATGGGATATTGAATCCCCCAAAAAAATTGCTTCATGTTGGCACAGGGGGAGACCCGAGTTTCAACGATTAACAATTCACCAACAAAGCCCCAACTACCGACCCTTTCGGCAACACCTGCAAAGAAGTAAAAGTCTCACCCGAGGTAGAAGTAGGGGGGGTTACAGGACGTAGGTGTATGTAACCAAGTTGGGACACATATCTGTGATAATAACACTTTGCAGAATATTTTGTTAATGCTTAGGAAGTGACATGAATTAGTTTATTAACCCTATTAAAATTGTAGAACATAATCAAAGATAGATCTAGCATAGTAACAACAAAAGATTATGCACCTTAAACACTTACACTTAGAACTATGAATCAGATCTAGAATTTTAACATAAGCAAATCATTTAAGCAACACATACATATCCATTACACATCTTAATCTAAGCACTAAGAAAAACATAACAGAGATAACATTGCACAAAGCAAACCATGAGACTCCAGATATATGTGGTTCACCCCGAGGTGGGGCTATCAGGGTGGGGCTACATCCACAAACCACTTCGCCTCTTTATTATTTTCCAAAATATTACGTTCATTCACTCATGTGCACTAAGCCACAGAGTCAAGCTCCGCACCAGACAGGAGATCTGGGCATTGAGCACCAGATCCTCCTTCCAAAACTAGGTCAAATGCACATAGCCAAAACCCTATATCATAACATTTGCACCTTCTACAAAATCACAGCCACACACATACATTCCTTTGCACAAAGCAACTCTATTCACATAGAGCTACATTCACTTCACTCATTTTCTACAATACATTCCCTCTATTTATACTTTTCAAACCCTTACAATAAGGCCTAAACACGGGAAAACCCCATGGGGCGACATCCCATAAACCCATTACAAAACCCCTAGAGGATGCTTTACTAGGTCCACATAACCCTCAAAATCGGTGAGATCAACGATCTCAGCTCCTCTTTGGTGCTCCTTCTTCAACCAATGTGTCGAGGTCCAAAATTGGGTCAAAGCTGACCAAAGTTTCTGTAAAACTTGGTTGAGGGCCAACAGGCCCTCAACACTGACCCGTGACTCATCTTGAGTCACTCAGGTGAAAACAATGTTGCTTCGAAAGCCTCGAGCTTAACTCGAGCTACCTCGAATTGTTGCCTCACTTGAGCCTCCTTCTTAGCGATCTCTTGGACTTTCTGCTCTATAACATGCCCTTCCAAGCATTGTTCTACTGATACAACTACTTGATCTGATTGTGAGCCATGTCCATCAATCTCCTCGAACACCTTGCAAGCTTCATCCTTCACAAGTTGTATATTTTGCGTTACTTCCATTACCTTACCTTGGATGGAAGTGATATGTTGTTGTACTACACAGTGCTCTTGGGATATCTTCATTCTTTCCACTGCAGTGAGAAACTTCATCTGTGCCTGCAATGAAAATTATTGATGTTTCTCCTCCTATAACTGCGCTTCCAGCTTCCTTAGATCTGGATCCTCGACGAGGCATTCATATGTATGGGTGCTTCTATCACTTAAATTTTTACATTCCGAGGTGAGGGATTTTATACTTTCTACTATTTTTTTAGTGGTCTCCTCCCTCTGGTCATGCACTTCCTGTGGGGTGCTCGACACTATTCAAGCCTCCAGTTATGTTATTCTAACCTGAAGCTATTGGATGATCTCTGCAAGATTCACTATTTGAGCTTTGACTGACTCCTACTCCTCCTGTACAAAGCCTGGTACAAAGAAACATGATTTACTTACCGCTTCTTTGACCATGACCTACTCTACAAGCAACTGCTCTTTTTTCCTTTGTAGCTGTGATTTTTCTTCCTGAAGCTCTGCTTTCTCGCTTTCCTAGGCTGCTACACTGTCCTGTTCTATTTGTAATTATTTTAGGACTTCATATTTCTCCTTTTTCAAGGCTTTTGTATCCTTCTCCTTCTCTTCCCACACTCTTTGGAACCGAGCTTCTATTACATCCTCAAGCCTTCTTAACTAGGTTGGCTCGTCCCCCAATTATGCAGTCTGTGATGAGGAAGGTGCATATGGTGCAGTAGGTACTGTGCGAACCAAACGAACAAATTGCTCCACTTCCTTCAATCCTCTCTCAATCCTTCCATATAACTCCTCTTTCCCCTCTCCATATTTCTACAACATGTCTTCAGAGGTGTCCTCCATAGTTCCACGGACCAGACTGATGTTGTCCTCTGTGAGAGTGGCCTCCAACTGTGGCTTATTGGCATGCATATTCTTCCTTGCTAAAGGTTTCTTCGGAGAAAATTTCCTCATTTGCGGTGTCATTATCCCAACAGGGGGATCTCCAGGTGGAGGGGTGGTAGCTTTGCCTCCTCCTTTCTCTTATTCTCCATCATTGCATACTCCTTGTCCTTCTGCTTCATCTTCTCCTCCTTCTAGTGAGCTAGACCGATTAACTGCAGAAGTGTTGTTCTGGTCATCACTCTCTATGTCCTAGACTTCAACCTAATTTTGTTGCTTCTTTGTCCCACTAGACTGTCCAACATGTTCAATTCGGCTAACTATTGGGCTTTCTATGGTTTCAGTTTTAGATAGCTCTGCATCGGCGACAGATAGAAGAAATTCATCTGGCCATTCCTTTGTAATATGATCCATATCTTCATTCGTCAGCTTGTAGTATGACTGTAATTATTCCTGGTGCTCATCTCTTCGCACAGTGATGTAGATGAAGTGGGGATCAACGCAAAACTTTAGTATGGGTCGGTACTAATGCAGGGTGTGCGATGTCATACGCAAGAATGATTCAATGGAGACCTTCAAATGCTGGTAATATCCATGAAACACGACATTGGACTACCACTACTTCGTCATGTCATTGGTATACCATACGGTGGAAAACCAAGCGACTAATGGCTATGAGGGTTCAATTTAAGGGAAAGTGTCTCCTTTAGGCATTTTCCAAAAGACAAATGCAATCAAAATGATCAACCAACTGTAATGGAATTCATATCTCAAGTCCTATGCTTCGCGACAATCCTTCTCTTGCTCATTGACGAGGTAGTTCACCCAGTTTATCTGCATGCCCTCCACACACTTTCCTGCAAGGTCCACCATGAACCCAGTGACCCATGTGGATGATTTCTTCCTCACGAGCTTTACATATAGGAGTTGGAAAGAAAGGCACACTGCACCATACTATATAGAGGCTACCTTGTAACCTCTCTTTCTATTTTCTACCTCTCCATAAGATTCTTTGATGCGTTGTGCTAGGGAACAGTCTGAGAACTTCCCTGGATAAAACTACCAAGGGTCAGGACCCTTCACACTTAAACCTGTGATCTAGTGGATCAATGCCAGATCCATAGTAATCCTTCTATCTAGCCACATACATCCACCATGATATCACGACAGGAGGAGTTTAACGCAATCGTTAACCTCCTAGTGGCGGCCAAAATGCGGGATCTTCATCACATTCAACATGATGGACTACACCAACCCCTTAATCCATGATTGTGAGATGAGGTGAGGTTTCTTCCCGGTTTTATTCATTAAGTAGTGGCGGGGAGATAACATGGCGTAGTTCTTTTGGTATCCTAAGTTGAAATTGTTGTTCTTCAATAGCGGGATCTGTCCTAACTGACTCCCGACTATGCGAATTCCCTTCCGAATGAACATAGTGAAAACAAAGTACTCAAAGTCGCGAGGGATACTGTCATAGTTAACAATGCCAACCAAATGTGGAATATATTCAGGTAGGATCGACAGGATCTGCTTCGCATTAGCCAGATCACCACGATGCTTACTTCACTACTCAGTTACAGGGTTGACACGATTGGAATGACGTCCAGTCGAAGGGGAATCCTACAGTCCCCTAGTCGACGAAGCCTGGATACCTTCGGATATCATTCTGTCGACCATTAGCTTCTTAAGGACTTCCTCGATAGACTTCTCCAATTCGCTAGGTTCACCCGACATTATAGCTTTTAATGGAAAGGCGGGGTAGACAAATGAATAGGAGGGATAGCCAAATGGATAGGTGGGGTCTAATTCCAAATAGAGATAGGAAGCACAACTCGACACTTGGACAATTCTCTTCTTAGCTCAGTCAATCACGGGTAGCAAAAAGTGGTCCCATCACAACGATCGACAAGTTAAATAAACAAGGTATCATGACGGATCTTCCAACGGCCAGGAAATGCTTCCATCACTGTAAATCTATCCATTATGGCGTGGTCTCAACATCTAAAAAGCAATCTATAAGCCCATAAATGTGTTTTCTAACCGTTCTAAAGCATCACTCTAAGTCCAATTATGCGTGGACCTGTTGTTCCAGCAAAGTTCAAATCCCATGAACTTGCCTCCTGTGAAGTTCCAGTCTACAAAGTCTTCCATATGGTTTCTGTAGCTTCTTGTATCTTTTCCAACTTAGCTTTCTTTTTATTGAGTTTCCTTGCCTTCTTTCCTATTATCTGAGTCTCTCTAACTGTTTCTGGAATCCTCTTTCCATTTTTATTCTTATCTTCCCCTAGCGTAGTGGCTTCGCACTGTTGACGTGCCCTCAAAGGGTCTGAAGTCAATATCCATTTTCTTAACATTTCCTGAGTGGACTTACTTCTTTCTTGGATAGATAGGTCCTTCAAGCCTTCTTTCATTTTTTCAACCTTGATAGCTAATTCTCTTACTTTTTTTCCCTCTCGCATTGTTACTTTTCTCTGCTACTTTGACTTATCCTCTCGTTATTCTATTAGTCGCTCTATTTTCCTAGCTATGAAATCCCTTAATTCTTGCTTTTTCTTCTCTATAGCTTCTTCCTCTACTTTCCTTCTAATATTATCCTTGTCAATCCAACTCTTACCTAACAATACTGGGAAAGGATCATTTTCCCCAACAAACCGAATGACTTCAAATTCTTCTTCATTCTATGTTCCATGAACAATAATAGGTACGTTAGTAACTCTTCCACATAAGTTTATCATCTTTTCCTTAAACAAGCCTATCCTTCCCAATGAAGGTACCATAGTAGGATTTCCCAAAATTTCCCAAGTTTCTTATGTCATAATATTCACATGTGTTTCTTCATCCAAGACATAGTCTATGTCGAAGTCTTCTATTCTTGCACTTATGTGTTGTTTTTCTTTCAGGATTTATGGTAAACTAACACCTTTATGAACATCAATCATTTCTTTCAACTGTAATATCTTAGTCTGAACTTCCTCTGATCCTTTCTCGTTATGACTCTCTATCATTCCCTTAGTCTCTTGAATTTCTTCATAGTTTTCTCATCTCATGTTTATCCCTTCAACTTTAGCAATAATCTTTGGACAGTCCTAAACCTCATGACCAACAACCTCACAATAAAGAAAAATAGGGCCTACCTCAGAACATTCCTTAGAAATATGTCCTGACCTTCTACAATCATAACACAATGTCAATCCTCCTTTTCTTTTAAATGTTCCCCAACCTTTTCTGTATTGCGCACTTCCCCTAGGATCATAGTGTTGGACCTGAAAAAAATTCTTTCTAGGTTCCTGCATCCACTTATTAGTCCAAAAATTCTTTCTATGCATAGGAATAACATATCTTTCTTCATTTCCTTTATTCAAATCAAGTATTTCTTTCAAATGCACCCTAGCCTTCAGACCAGGACAAAATCTATTAAACATACTTAAGTTCATACTTTCAAAACAAAAAATTTCACTTTTCCTTCTGTTACCAAAGGACAAAGCTTGCTTCTTTTAGGATCTTACCTCTTTTCTTCTGTAATGTCCCTAAGGCCGAGCCCTGTTGTAAATCATGTCTATGAAGTGTAAATCTTGCATTATGAATTGTAATCATGTTTTATAGGCTGGTGAGCCAAGTTTATATAAGCTGGTGGGCTTATGTGTTATTAGGCTGAAGAGCCTAAGCGTTAAGGCCGGGAGCCTGCTTTTGTATATGTAATCATGTAGAACATTAATAAAAATATAAAGACAGCTGCGTACAAACCAACCACGATGAATGAGTGATGGGGGACTAAGATTCCAAAGAGTGGGTAAGGGATTGGGGGGATGGAAGGTTGGAAAGAGAGGCTAAGTGTTGAGCCTGGGGGCTTAAGTCCTTGGGAATAATATTTTAATATTATTCCAAAAAGCCATGTGAAATCTATGTTTTGTCCTAAGTTCCTGGGGAGGAACGCATGCAACTTCATGGGTGACATGTGTCGACCTAGGCACATGCGATTTAACCCAGGAAATGAGCCGTGTTGGGGGTTCTCTTTCCATCCTTTCCGGGAACGGTTGCATCTGAGTGGGTTCCTCCTCCATTCTATTGTCGAATGTCTGAACTAGAAATCCTGTATGACCTCTGCAAGAATACCCTCATGCAACTCGGGGGATAACCAAAAAGGCCTGTGTTGATATATGGAGGAGATGGTACACCCTCTATCAAAACCATCGAGTCTGTGTTCGACCTCCCATTCTCTGTCCTCCGTCTGAACTCGTGGGTGTCCATGATCGACCTCTGTTTCAGTGTTTGTTATAGGGAATCCTTACCTAAACCATTAAGTCTCTGCGTGGGATCTCTGTACACCCTCATGCATCCCTGAAACTTTAGTCATGAGTCTGTCCTATATTGTTGGTTGGGAAAAAATGAATGCCCCATAATTGTTGAGCCTTCTTATGTTGTAGCATCTGTCTATCACCAGTTTTTGGGAAGCCCATGTTTGTGTTTCC
Source organism: Picea engelmannii (assembly GCA_009831015.1). Classification (NCBI taxonomy): domain Eukaryota; kingdom Viridiplantae; phylum Streptophyta; class Pinopsida; order Pinales; family Pinaceae; genus Picea; species Picea engelmannii. Next base: position 145,032 of record ML823353.1, on the reverse strand, counting down.
AGTGGAATGTTGTGGTTGCACAGTGCTTAACTGCGTGTGGCTTGCAGACCATTGTATTTTCATGTGGAGCCTCGTGGTTTCTCGACTGTGTTGGAAATCAAGTTGAAGGAAATAGGTTGTATGGCCTATGTATAACACTCTTTCCAGGTGAAGGAGTCTTATGGGAAGTGGTATTCTTCTAGAGAGAGTCCAACACCAGCTACGGAGCTCTAAGAATTCCTGATCTGGCCTATTGTCGAGACCCAGAGAGGGAGGTGAAGCACTGATGGATTCTGCTTGTGAAGGTGTATACTCCTGGGAGGAATAGGCATGTGGGGAATGAGAGTCCATGAGTAGTGGGCGTAAGAAGGCATTCTGGGAAGAATCCTTCCAGTTATTCTGTGAAGTTTTCCCTGTAACCTTAGCCTAGACTAGGATTCCTTGCCTTGGGTGGAGCTTAGTCCCAGCTCGAGGGTGACCCACTACTGAGCATGATGAGTAGTGTGGTATAAGGCTGGGAGGTTTGTGGAAGGCCTGCATGTGGTTGGTGGAATTACCATGATTTCAAAGATAAGTATCATCTTGTGCTTAATATTATGTTTGTTATGCCTGTGATGCTTATATGTATCATGTATTCTGTTGTGCATATGAGTTATTGTTAATTCCAGGGATTATATATGTTAGCAGTAATCTTGTGCTTACTCTGAGTTAAATGTGTTTAATATGACTTAAATGCATGTTATTAATTAAGTATGAGAATGATGTTTTTCCGCATAGTAGCTTCTGCCCGGCCAAGTGGGGTTAAGGCCGGGGGAGCGTTACAGTTTGGTATCAGAGCCTAGTTTCAATGCTGACCCTGGATGGGTTGGATAAGTAGTCTTTGGATCGAGGTTTTGAGAAGAAATTGTGTTTGGATGACTAATTTCAGACCGCAAAATGTATCTGAGGTCCAAGGAGTTACTTGGATGTGTTAAGAAGCTCAGGAGGAGTAACGATGGATTAAACTATAGCCAATGTGGTAATTGACCATGGACGGAGAGAACTCCACACCAGAAGTGTTGGAGCCATTGGATCTGTTCAGGAGGAAAGAAGAACCCTCATGACCGTCAGATCTGGAGAATGTGCATAAGGCTTAAAACCCTTTGGAATTGCACAGGAGTGTGGAAATCGCGATACGTAAAATCTCGAATTCGTCAGGACCGTCCATCGGAAAGGATGTGTGGAGAGAAATCATCCTTTCGCTGACCTTTGAATTGAAAAGGTCAAAGGGAAAGTTCGTGAGAATTCATAACAACGTGAATTCACGATTAGATCACAACCATTGATCAAGGAGAGATCTAGACCGTTAATTGTCCAGGAATAATTTTGGAATTTCAGGAGTTCAGCTGTCGAGAGAAGTGGATTGTGCTGATGCACAAACTCTCAAAGCCCGAAATCACGAAATCCCAAAGAGCCGAAGTAGTGGGTCGAGTTGATGTCACTGAGATGGAAGTGTACACATGGGTGTGTACCACGTGCTAATGGGTCAAAAATAAAAGTGAGCATGGTGGGACCTGATGATGTCGCTGAAGGTAACGTAGACCTTCTTAAGTACACCTCATGTCACCACTATGGATAGCGACAACTGTGTTGTGGGCCCAGGGGGAGAGAGGTTGGAAGTTCAGGAGTCGGGAGTTGGAGAGGGAAGCGAGTGCGAGAACCTTTGAGACAAAAACCTCGAAACCCAAAACCCTGAAGCCCCGAAATCCTAAAAACCTTGATGATGGAAAGACCACGGTGTATTTCATCCTTTAGAGGATGAGTAAATGTGGACCATTGATCCACCCGATTTTTTGAATTCAGTAATTGGAACTCCGGGAGATAATTCTGTGTGCCTTCAAAAATTTTGAAGGCCAAAAATCTGGGTAGCACCTAGTGGTCTAGTGTTTGGTCACGACCCGTGATCACATGGGTTAGGGACTAAGAAAGAGGGGGCTATCGTTTGAAATTTACAGAGCTGAACAGAGCTCAGAAAATTCATGGAATCAAAACGTTTTCTTATTCACGTTGGTTTATGAATGTTGTAGTTTTATTAAGGGGTTAAGGCCTGACAAACTTTGGTTGACTATATGTTGTGTGTGAAGATTTCAATGAGTGTTAGGACAACCGCGAATCAACACCGAGTATAGAAATGGAAGAGGTGTTGATTGCCTCCAATTCAGAGAACGAAAGAGAAGGAAGGGATGTCAACTTGAGATTCGAAGGATCGAACTCCAATGGGCATGGAAAAGAGATGGATAAGGAAGGACATATGATGAAAATCATCGAAATATTGCAGAGAGAAGCCCAGGCTTTCCGAGACAATAGCTGAAAGCTCATAAGGATCAAGGATCGACTGGGTGAATTCAACTTAAAGATGTTGAAGAACCTGGAAAGAATAGAAAGGAAATTGGAAAAGGAGAGTGGCATAAGAAAAACAGGGAGTCGCAGGACCCCTGAGAGAAAAAGAAGATCGAGGAGTGTCAACAGACATCGTCATCACTCCCCAAAGAATTATGGTAAGGAATCACATAGTAGTTCGATCCCATCCCCTACCAGAAAACATCGAAGATCTGAAGTGGATGAATTGAAAGGGGAAATGAAAAATATTAAGCCTCCTACGTTTGATGGAGAACATAAGAAGGAGGAAGATGTTGAAACATGGTTTCTTGGCATGAGGAAATATTTCCAACTACAGAATTATTCCTCTTAGGAAGAAGGAAGAATTGTGATGTATCAACTAAAAGGAAAATCATCCATGTGGTGGGATCAGCTTGTGCAGGTGCAACACATTAGAGAGAAAGATATCACATGGAAGGAATTCAAGAGGTATTTCGAGAGGAAATACCTGACTAAAAGATACTATGATAGAAAGATGAAGGAGTTATTCAAACTCAAGTTGGGCAACATGACCATTGATGAATACAAATGAAGGTTTTTGTAATTATTGAAGTATGTTCCATTCATCAAAGATGAGGCTGTCAAGATTCAGAGGTATCTGAGTGGACTACCATCTCCCATTGGTGACAAGATTTAGTATGATGATCCTAAGACTATGGAAGAAACAATAAGAAGAGAGAAATGCTTATATGAACAACAAAGAGAAAAACCTACCTTTCAGAAGGCTTGGGATGACTAGAAGAATCTTAAGAAAGAACAGAGGCAGAAGGGAAACAAACCTCCCTTTTTCAGAAATAGTCCTCAAGGACATCCATCGTTTAGAGAGTCAAGAATGGCTAAAGTGGGAGAACAAACACTGAGACAGATGGTGATTTAGTGTTGGGGCTGTAAATAGAACCACAAGTACAGAGATTGTCCCCATAAAAATGGAAAAGCGAGAGTTGTCCATAATGTTCAACAAGATGAAACAGTGGAGGACATGGTAGTAGAATGCCAAGGATCTATGCAGCCCTGGACAACAAGCAAGATGAATTTCAGGTGCACATGATTTAAGTGGAAGGTATGATTAACAACCAACCATTTATTATTTTAATTGTTTCAAGGGCTAGCCATAGTTATGTAGATCTTAGGGTGGTGGAAAGTTTGCATTTATCAAGAAGCAAACATGAAAAGTCTTGGTTAGTGCAGTTGGCTACAGGGACCAAGAGGAAAGTCATTGAGTTGGTTGAGTCCTGTCTGGTGGACATGAAGGGATTGAGCACAAAGGCTGAATTGAATATTCTACCTTTAGGCTCTTATGATTGTTTAATTGGGATGGATTGGTTGGACCAACACCATGCCCTCCTAGACTGTCGTAACAAGGAATTTACATGTCTGGATGAGGAGGGGAATCGGAAAATAGTCCCAGGAATTCCTAGAGTTATTACTGTTAGAGAAATCTCAGCAATGCAGCTGAAGAAGTGCTATAGAAAAGGATGTCAATTATTTACAGCCCATGTGGGGGAAACACCTAAGGATAAGGTGTCAAGTATTGAGGATCATGAGGTACTTAAAGATTTTGAAGATGTATTCCAGGAAGTACCTGGACTACCTTCAAAGAGAGATATTGATTTCTCTATAAATTTGATTCCTGGAGCAGCTCCAGTGTCAAAAGCTCCTTATAGAATGAGTACGCCAGAGCTGAAAGAGTTGCAATTGCATCTTGAAGAGCTTCTAAAGAAGGGGTACTTTTGCCCAAGTGTGTCACCTTAGGGTTCCCCGGTCCTATTCGTGAAGAATAAGGACAAGATGTTGAGGTTGTGTATTGATTTCAGACAGTTGAACAAAGTAACTATCAAGAACAAGTATCCTCTGCCGAGGATCGACGATATTTTCGATCAGTTGAAAGGTGCAAAAATATTTTCGAAGATAGATCTTAGATTGGGATATGACCAGGTAAGAATAAAATATGAAGACATCAACAAGACTGCCTTTAGAACAAGGTATGGGCATTACGACTTCACAGTGGTACCGTTTGGGCTGTCGAACACACTTGTTGTTTTTATGTGCTTGATGAATGGTGTATTCAAGGACTATCTAGACAAGTTTGTCATAGTATTCCTGGATGACATTTTGGTGTATTCCAAGTCAGAGGAAGAGCATGAAAAACACATGAGGATGGTGTTGCAAGTGTTGAGAGAACACTAGCTATATGCCAAGTTGAGAAAATGCTCGTTTTATCAAAGGCAGATCCATTACTTGGGGCACATTATTTCAGAAGAAGGGATCATCATGGATCCTGAGAAGGTTGAGGCCATCAGAGAATGGTCAGCGCCAAGGAATGTGGTGGAAGTTAGATCCTTTATGGGTCTAGCGGGCTATTACAGAAGGTTTATCGCAGGGTTCTCAAAGATAGCTCACCCTATCACTTCCTTGCAAAGGAAGGAGAAAAAGTTTCAGTGGATTGAAGAGTGTGAGAAAAGTTTCCAGTGATTGAAGCATCTGTTAACCAACGCTCCAATCTGGAGAATTGCAGATCCAAATGTGGATTTCATGGTGTGCATAGATGTGTGTAAAGAAGGGTTAGGAGGAGTTCTCAGTCAGAATGTATTTGTAATCTGTTATGAGTCCAGGAAGCTGAAAGATCACGAAAAGAATTATGCCACTCATGATTTGGAGTTGGAAGCAATCATTCACACTCTGAGGAAATGGAGACATTACCTCATGGGAAGGATATTGGAATTGAGAATAGACCACAATGGTCTGAAATATTTGTTTGATCAGCCAACCTTAAATGCTAGAAAAAGTAGGTGGCTAGAATTTCTGTGTGAATACGACTTTGAGATCAAGCATATCAAAGGAAAGGAGAATAAAGTGGTTGATGCACTCAGTAGGAGGGTGCATGAATTACATGCTACAACCAATAGCATGTATCAGACTGATATTAAAAGAATAATTCTAGAGGCTGCAAATGTAGATCTACAGTATAGAGAATTGGTAGCCAAGCTACAATAGGGTAAGATGCCACAAAAGATGGAAATTTATAAATTGGAAACAGATGGAATATTGTTGTACAAGAACATAATTTTTTTACCCTGACGCAGACCGCACCCCACAGAGCACGTCTGCTCCCACTAGGACCTTCTTCTACCTAGGCCCGAAGAGCTGAACCGCTCCTCAAATCCCTTATCAGGACTTTTCTGCACCCACAGGATGCTCTTTACGACCTCCCTGCTACCTTATCGGGAAATCAGACCTCGCGTGATCACGAGTCTTGAACTCACGGAATCGGGTCTCGTAAATCCTCGAACCCCAATGACTATTTGCCCATGGCTTTCCACTTCTTATCGAGAATTATCCCGTCGAGAAATACGTACTCACGCTGTCGTGAGTCACTGCGTATGCAAATCCCCGATTCTCGATCTCCGATGGTGCTCGTGTGACCCTTAGCCCCCTCCGACTACTCTTTTGCATGGGACCACTAGCCACGCGACCTCAGTCTTCTACCCATTCGGAATTTTGGAATTTGTGAAGTAGCAATGTGTAGAACTTACACTGGTGGGATCTCCGATCCTCCGATCCCCGATGACACCTGTCCACCTTTGTTGCGCTCTTACAGCCTGTACGCTAACCCATGGTTGCCGAGATATCGCCTCTCGCGACCTCGCAAACCTTGTCGTAATTCTTCGCGGCTCCAACTCGTGAACCTCCGAGCTCACGATATGCCAATGCCACCTATCACCATCTCCCTATGAGAGCTGACCTCCCGACACCTATCCTCCACTACAGGTCTCAACCCTGTCGGGAAATAGCGTATCAGGACATCGCGGTTCCCGTTGGCAATGTACAGGGGACTTACAATTCCCCGAACCCCGACGTGCGATGACACCTATCCTCCACAACGCTCAATCGGGCATCGCGGGATCACAATTTCTATTGCAATGATCTCCTTGCCTACGAAAATCCCAAAACATCGAGTACCGACTTTCCTCGATCCTTGGACACGCATCCCGCAGATCAATGGCTCCTATCGTGTCGGGAAATCGCAAATCGCGATGTCAACATACAAAGCTCTCGTCTCTGGAATCCCCGATCTCTGATTTCACGATCCGTGGGATCTCTGGCCACGTGTCCATGTTGTGATCAATGGTTGATATACTTTCGGGAATTCACGGATCGTGATTCCTTTCTACAAGAGTTTCGCAACGGTAGAAACCCGGATCTTCCAATGAGTCAAGTCTCGATGACTCCTTGACTCCTTCTCTTGTTCACTAGGCTTAAATCCTACATAACTTCCCTGAGACCTGACGGCTGTCGGTCTCTTCCTCCTATAAGCTCCTCCTGAGCTCCTTCTGGACGTCTGAAACCAACGGTCCAGATCTCCTTTCGCCGCCCGATCTGACGGCTCCTATTGCTCCTCCCTGAGCTTCTTCACGCTTTCCTCCTTCCCTTGGAAGAAATTTCAAAGAGTTCAAAAGGCCTTGGCCTGTGCTTCTTTTCCCTCTGCGAGCTCCGATTACCTTGAGCCTCGCTGCGCGCATATAAGCACTGCCCTTCCTGAGCTTCTTCTCTTCGAATTCTTGCAGGATTCTTTGACTCCTGCGACTCTCCAGCAGAGTCTCTGCACCCTCCTACAAAGTCTTCGCATGCAACACGCTCTCTATCATGAGCTTCTTTGAGTGCTCAAACCCCTTAGGGGATTTCATCCTTCTTCTCCCTCGAATGGAGAATAAGATGCCTTCCTGGCTCTCCTGCTTCAACAACCTAAATGGCTGAATTCTTTGGGTATTCAGTAACCCAATAAAGGTCCCTCAGTGGACTCTTTCCTTCTGATGACAGAACTCAAAGAGCTCTCTGTTTTTCTATGCCTACCTACATACTTTCTCGATGCCCTCCTGGCGGAGTATCCGCTCAATGCCCACTTGGCAGAGCTCTCAGAATCCTCAGTGATTCTGGTCTTCTCCAAACTCTCAGCAAAGTTTCTTCCTCCTGCACCTCGTGCTTATGCTCAATGCCCACCTCGCAGAGCTCCTACAGAATCCTCAATGATTCTACCTACAACTGTGTCTCAGATACACAGCCTTGCCTCCTGAGGTGTTCAACAAACTCACAGGTCTTCTTCCTGAGTTGATGATTCCAGTCCTGTGCCTCAACACGTCCTTGTCTGACTCCTCAGAGTTCAAAAGTGCATCCTCTGTGCATGGCTCTCAGAACCTTAGCATTCTATCACACCCTCCTGGTATGAAGCCTCAAAGACCTTCAACCTGAAATCAAACAGACTCCCTGCAAATGCACTAACATACACATTCACAGCATATACATGGAACACACACACAGACATCCATATACACAGAATATGTAGGAAAAACTACTATGTTTATATTAACAAATGGAAAATGCCTGTATCTTTACAATGGTGTCCTGAGCTCTTTCTGGCTCTCTCTTCCTCTCCCAGACTAACTCCTAAATGAGATATGAAAATCTCTTTTTACCTGAGGCTCATTCCTCCAGGTTCACCTACTCTATTAAATTACATTCAATGGTTGTCTAGTCTGCTATTCAGAACTAGATCTCAGCCAATCTTGGCATTAAATCTGACTCTATCTACAGCCTTCATAAAGCACGGCTTTCATGGCTCAACAACCTAAGCACATTTAAATTACATTCATTTCAAATTCAAATGAGGTTGTGCCTCCCTTTTGGCATACGAATGCATGTGCGCTGACGTGGCTGGCTGGCTGGTTGGCTGCATGGAGAGATACCCCTGCATCATACTCCACAGCTGCAAAAAATCATGAGCTCCTGCTCATGAGCTTCCCCTCTGAGTTGTTGGAAATCCTCCTGGATCCCAGATGAATCTATGGAGCTGTCCATCCGCTCCAATCTGCTGTTGTTGTTGCTTCTGCGGTGCTGCTGCTTCTTTCCTTCTGCCCAACTGCTCCATGCTGGCAGTGTCTACTAACTCTACCATCAGCCTTCTGAGGTCCTCTATTACTTTGTCCAGCTTCTCCAATGGTTGGCTTTGTTGTTGCAGTCTCCTCAACTGCAAAAATTTTTGGCACATGGGCAGATTGCTATGATTCCCCATGCCATATTCTCCTTCATCTCCATCTTCATTTTCATTTTCATTTGTGGCCTCAAGTTGCCACTCTGCTGCAGACTTCAGCTCTACAGTCTCTTCTTGACTGACCTGTTGTTCAGTCACCCTCTTCTCTGACAGATCAAACTGTGCCAGTTCTCATGTTGGCCCTGGATTGTTCAACCAATCCTCCAACATCTCTAGCTCCATCTCCCATGGAGTGATAAATCTTCCTACTCGCTCCTCGGCTTCTTTTGTTGCTAGCTCCAATGCTACAGCTTGTTGGCTGAAACTAATGAGTTGTTCCTCAGAACACTCATTCTTCTCTCCTTCTCCTGCTGTCAGTCTCAGTGCTACAACTTCTTTAGCTTCTGTTTCTGCTTGGGCAACTTCCAAAGTCTGTTCCAATTCCTCCTTGACAGTCCCTGATGATTGTTCTTCTGTTGTCGCTACATTTGCAACACTAATTTCTGCCTCCTCCCGAGCATATGGTAGGAATATTTCAATTCCCCCAATCATCAAAAGATCACCCTGATCTTTCACCTCTTCTGTCAGCTGCACCTGCTGATCCTTTTCCATCTGCTCTGTCAGCTTCTCGGGTTGATCCAAATTCACCTGCTCATCCCTACCTACCTGGTAATATGGGATGTTTCTGCTGCTTCCCTAGCAGACCATGAGATCAACCGATCCCATCTTCATCAGCAACCCCTGCTAAATTGAACTCACCTTCGAGTCCATGAGACCTTCAGATGGCCTCGCATTCTCATCTCTGCCCTCTTGGCAATATGAGACGCTTTCGCTGCCTCCCTGACAGATTTTGAGATGCCTCAGTGACCTCTGATCATTGCCTGGCTGGCAATGTGAAATTTCTTGACCGTCCTCGTGACAGTCCACAAGATCTTCAGTCGATCCCATTTCTGTTTCCTCGCCCACCTGGAAAATTGGAAACCTTCTACTGCCCTCCTGGCAGTCTTCGAGATCATCATCCGATTCCTTACTATTTCCCTCCTGGCAAACTGGAATTCCCTCACTGTCCTCCTGACAGTTCATGAGACCCCCAGCTGATCTCAACTTGTTTCCCTCATGACAATCTGGAATTTCTTCTTCTCTTCCCATCTGGAAGTCTTTGAGATCATTAGACGATCCCAACTCATATTCAGAATCATCGAGGCTATCTCCAGTCTCGGGTTCACATAGTTGAACCAATTCTTCATTCAGCCACATCTGTAGTTCAAGCTTCTCTATCTTTGCTCATATATCAGCGAGCTCTCTGTCCATCTCTGCAAGCTTTTATGCCTTGCTTTTCTTCCTGCGGCCTTCAGTAGCCATCCTACTACCTCTATCTGCCTTCATGGCAGATCTGCTGCTGTCACTCCACACTAAGAGTGTCTCCAGCCTCATCTCCTTATAGTCCTACTGACTGTATTCTCAACTATTTTCCACCTGCAACAGTCAACACAGAGTCCTCCAGTGCTCTGTCTTCTTCCTTCTCCTCTGTCTGCAATATACAAATAGAGTTCCCACTCTAATACCACCTGACGTGAGTATCAGAGTGCTTCAGTTCCTCATTCTCCTCCTTGCCTGAAATATACAGACGAGATATCAGCTCTGATACCACTCCGACGCAGACCGCACCCCACAGAGCACGTCCGCTCCCACCAGGACCTTCTTCTACCTAGGCCCGAAGAGCTGAAACACTCCTCAATCCCTTATCGGGACTTTTCTGCACCCACGGGATTCTTTTTATGACCTCCCTGCTACCTTATCGGGAAATCGGACCTAGCGTGATCGCGAGTCTTGAACTCGTGGAATCGGGTCTCGTAAATCCCCGAACCCCGATGACTATTTGCCCACAACTTTCTACTTCTTATAGGGAATTATCCCATCGGGAAATCGGTACTCACGCTGTCGTGAGTCACTGCTCATGAGAATCCCCGATTCCCGATCTTTGATCGTGCTCATGTGACCCTTAGCCCCCTCCGGCTACTCTTTTGCATGGGACCACTAGCCACGAGACCTCAGTCTTCTACCCGTTCGAAATTTCAGAATTCGCGAAGTAGCAATGCGTAGAACTTACGCTGGTGGGATCTTCGATCCTCCGCTCCCCGATGACACCTCTCCACCTTTGTTGCGCTCTTACGGCCCGTACGCTAACCCATGGTTGCCGAGATATCGCCTCTTGCGACCTCACAAACCTTGTCGCAATTCTTCGCGGCTCCAACTCGCGAACCTCCGAGCTCATGATATGTCGATGCCACCTGTCGCTGTCTCCCTACGAGAGATTTCCTCCCAACACCTATCCTCCACTACAGGTCTCAACCCTGTCGAGAAATCGTGTATTGGGATATTGCGGTTCCTGTTGGAAATGTGCACGGGACTTTCAATTCCCTGAACCCTGACATGCGATGACACCTGTCCTCCACAACGCTCAATCGGGCATCGCGGGATCGCAATTTCTATTGCAACGATATCCTTGCCTACGGAAATCTCGAAATGTCGAATACCGAATTTTCTCGATCCTTGGACATGCGTCCCGCAGATCAATGGCTCCTATCATGTCGGGAAATCGCAAATCGCGATGTCAACATACAAAGCTCCCGTCTCTGGAATCCCCAATCTCTGATTTCACGATCCCTGGGATATCTGGCCATGTGTCCCTGTTGTGATCAACGGTTGAGATCCTTTCAGGAATTTTTGGATCGCGATTCCTTTCTACAAGAGTTTCGTGACCACAAAAACCCCGATCTTCCAATGATTCAAGTCCCGATGACTCCCTGGCTCCTTCTCTTGTTCGCTAGCCTTAAATCCTGCGCAACTTCCCCGAGACCTGACGGTTGTTAGGATTCCTTCGTGAGATCCGATGGCTGTCAGTCTCTTCCTCATATAAGCTCCCCCTGAGCTCCTTCTAGACGTCTGAAACCAACAGTCCAGATCTCCTTTCGCCGCCCAATCTAACGACTCTTTTTGTTCCTCCCTGAGCTTCTTCATGCTTTCCTCCTTCCCTTGGAAGAAATTTCAAAGAGTTCAAAAGGCCTTGGCCTGTGCTTCTTTTCCCTCTACGAGCTCCAATTACCTTGAGCCTCGCTACGCGCGTATAAGCAATGCCCTTCCTGAGCTTCTTCTCTTCGAATCCTTGCAGGATTCTTTGACTCCTGCGACTCTCCAGCAGAGTCTCTGCACCCTCCTGCAAAGTGTTCACGTGCAAAACACTCTCTATCCTGAGCTTCTTCGAGTGCTCAGACCCCTTGGGGGATTTTTTCCTTCTTCTCCCTCGAATGGAGAATAAGATGCCTTCCTGGTTCTCCTGCTTCAACAACCTAAATGGCTGAATTCCTTGGGTATTCAGTAACCCAGTAAAGGTCCCTCAGTGGACTCTTTCCTTCTGATGACAGAACTCAAAGAACTCTCTATTTTCCTGTGCCAACTGCACACTTTCTCGATGCCCTCCTGGCAGAGTATTCGCTCAATGCCCACTTGGCATAGCTCTCAGAATCCTCAGTGATTCTGGTCTTCTCCGAACTCTCAGTAGAGTTTCTTCCTCCTGCACCTCGTGCTTATGCTCAATGCCCACCTGGCAGAGCTCCTACAGAATCCTCAGTGATTCTGCCTACAACTGTGTCTCAGATACACAGCCTTGCCTCCTGAGGTGTTCAACAACCTCATAGGTCTTCTTCCTGAGTTGATGATTCCAGTTCTATGCCTCAGCACGTCCTTGTCTGACTCCTCAGAGTTCAAAAGTGCATCCTCTGTGCACAACTCTCAGAACCTCAGCGTTCTATCACACCCTCCTGGTATGAAGCCTTAAAGACCTTCAACCTGAAATCAAACAGACTCCCTGCAAATGCACTAACATACACATTCACAGCATATACATGGAACACACACACAAACATCCATATACACAGAATATGCAGGAAAAACTGCTCTGTTTATATTAACAAATGGAAAATGCCTGTATCTTTACAATGGTGTCCCGAGCTCTTTCTGGTTCTCTCTTCCTCTCCCAGACTAACTCCTAAATGAGATATGAAAATCTCTTTTTACCTGAGGCTCATTCCTCCAGGTTCACCTACTCTATTAAATTGCATTCAATGTTTGTCTAGTCTATTATTCAGAACTAGATCTCAGCCAATCTTGGCATTAAAGCCGACCCTATCTACAGCCTGCATAAAGCACGGCTTTCATGGCTCAATAGCCTAAGCACATTTAAATTACATTCATTTCAAATTCAAATGAGTTTGCCCCTCCCTTTTGGCATACGAATGCATGTGCGCTGACGTGGTTGGCTGGATAGCTGGCTGCATGGAGAGATGCCCATGCATCATACCCAATGTCCAGTGCTTGAAACAAATGATTTTGCATGAGATGCATAATGTACCTTATGCAGGGCACCCTGGATATCATAAAATAGTAGCAGTGGTCAAGAGCCATTACTTTTGGTTGAGTATGAAGAGAGAGATCATTGAATACATCACCAGATGTATGGAGTGCCAGAAAGTTAAAGGTGAGCATAGGCACCTAGTAGGGTTGTTGCAGCCTTTACCCATTCCTGAGTGGAAGTGGGAAGTGGTGACAATGGATTTTATTATAGTATAGCCCAGAACAACCAAGCTGCATGATTTGATCATGGTAGTGATGGACAAGCTTACAAAAGCTGCCAATTTTATTCCACTAAAAACTACTCACAAGGCAACAGACGTTGCTGATATTTTCGTGAAGGAAGTAGCACGATTGCATGGAATTCCTAAAACAATTGTGTCTGACAGAGACCCGAAATTCACCTCGAATTTATGGAAAGGCTTGTTCAAAGGATTCGGAATGAATCTGAACTTTAGTACAGCTTATCATCCTGAGTCTGATGGACAGACAGAGGGGGTGAACAGAGTAACAGAAGACATACTGAGAATGTATGTGATGGACAAACCATCAAGATGGGAAGACTACTTGGACTTGGTAGAATTTGCCTACAACAATGGGTATCATGCATCGTTGAAGATGAGCCCATTTGAAGCACTTTATGGAAGAAAGTGCAATACTCCAGTGAG
>ML823351.1:49135-87458 GCA_009831015.1 Picea engelmannii | reverse complement strand
GCATTATGACTAGGCTAGGCAATCTTAACTAACTCATTAGTCATCACTTGAGGATATATTACTAATATCCTAAATGAATAATACAAATATAGGTGACAATTTAGACTTAGTGATTGGTAAAGGTAAGCCATAGGCTAACAAACAACAGTATGATACTCTAAATTTCTCCCCCCCCCCCTTTCACCCAAGAATTGCCTCCATGATATAGGAGTTTGAGGCATAAAAACCATAGGATAATTTTGTAGTGAGGATGTGATAAAGTGAGGATTTGGATTAACAAAAAATATTAAATTTTCCTTTAATATAGGGTAGCTTGAATCAATCCCTTAACCAACAGAAAACTCCCGGAAACAACCTCTCAAAATAAGGAATAATGGTTGCAACCACTTCATCACCCCCCATAACTGAGCAAAGGGAGCGATTATCGCTCCCCTATAACTAGGAAAGGAGTGATGATCAAGGTTTATCCCACTCTCCATATGGGTAGGGGTATGATCCTCTGAAAAGGCCAAAAACTCAAGGTAAAAGATAATATTTCGACCTCCAAATTATAGGTTTCCCTTCCAACATGTCTAGGTATTATGAAAAACACTCCCACATGGTGATGAAATTATGACACTTAAGTGTGATACTCATTAAAATGTGATGCTTAAGTGTTGTTGAAATGTACACTTGACGTTGAGAGGGGGGGTGAATCAGTGTCACAAAACTTTGGAAAAAATTTCACTTTTCATAAATTAATTGAACAAAATATATTTATTTCAATTTCTCAACCAATATATAAAAGAATAAATATTTTATTTATTTATTTAACTTGAATGAATACATAAGATCAATCTTCATCTTCAAACAATTATGAGAGACTCATCTTTCTGTTTCAATATCAAGCTTGTTGTTCTCATATCCAACTGAGAAATGAGGAATCCAACTCTCATAACAAGTCCTAGCTTGTTGATCTCAGATCCAACTAAGATGTGAGGAATTCAATCCTCATACAAGACCCAGCTTGTAAACAGGCACCAACCTGATAGAATGAACCTTCATTCAATCCATTATATAGAAATATATATACTTCAACAAATTAACTACATATTTTGTTCACCGTACTTATTTGTTTATATAGTCTCCCAATAGGTATGATTTTGAAGCATTATGTCCCTTTGTTTGAACCATTACACCTCTTCATTTGAATTAATAATACCAATTTGCAGTCATCAAGTCTTTTAAACCTAATCTAATTCCCTTCTTATTTGATAACCAAAATACTCTCCCTAAGTTTTTATTGTCTTTCCTTTGTCAAATAGGACAAGGGTATGAATCTTATTGTTCTTCTTGACCTGCATCTTATTCTTCTTTGATATTTCACAGGAAAATCAATTGAGGATTGATACCAACTGATTTAATATCAATTTGGTTATCAATTGAAATTAATTGATCTTTGCTAATATCAATTGATCTTTGTTGATTGATACCCCTTGAACCTCTCTGCTACTTTTTCTCTTCTCCCCTTTTTACAAAAATGACAAAAAGGATATTCGCTTGTTCCCTCTGAGGTTATACTCCTCCTAAGGCGATGCTCTCCTTTGTCCATTTTCTCCTTATTGTAGTCTACAACTCCCCCTATCAATGATTTTTCCTTCTTTGGCTAAACGATTATGACATTATCATGATTGTGTCATATTCTTCTATAGGGACTTCCCTTTCTTGAGCTTTATCTATTTCATATTGAATTTCACATTCCTTATTAGGACCTTCACCCATCATTTTCTTGTTATTAATTTCTTCATTTTCAGGTGCAAGATCATCTTTCTTGCTTTCTCCTTCATATTTTCTTCGCCATATCTTTCTATGAGATATTCTTCTTTTTGGACCTTTTCTTTCTAATTGTGTTTTTGGAGATTTGTTATCTCCTTCCTTCTTCCAAATTTTATTAGGTTTTCTCCCTGACTTGAACGACTTATTTAAGGATTGACTTTTTTAACCCCTGCAACGTTGGGATTTGTTCCCAAACCTATCACAGTTGTAACATCTCATTGTATGAAAAAAATTTCTTGTGTGCCCAACAAAATTGCATCTCCAGCATTTAATTGAGTTTTTGGATTTTCCTATATATCCTTTTCTAGTTTCTTGCAGTCCATTGCTTTATGGCCAAAGTTATGACAAGAAAATAAATAGCCATTGAAGGTGTTTCCATTCTTGAATTTATTTTGGCTTGAGAGATCTGTCTTTTAATTTTCTTCTTCCTTCTTAATTCTATAGCTTCCTTCCTTAACAATGTTCATGACTTGTAATTGGTTTGTGGTTGCACCTTTTCCATTTGAGAAGGATAATCATTTATCATGTTTGTAAATGGTGCTCCATTTGTCATTGTCTTCCTTTTTGTTGTATCCAATACCAGTTTTGTCATCAACCGATCTTTTATTGCTCCAAATATTATCTAGGACAGTTGAGCTATTCTAGAATTTGACATATTTATTTGTCTTTTCATCCATCTTTTTGAGATTTACTATTTCCAATTTCAACATGTGACATATCTCTTCCTTTTTAGTAAAATGAATCTTCAGAGCTTCTTCCACTTTCTTAGCATGTTCAAGTTGAGTCTTTAGATTGATGACTATTTCTTCTGTCTCATCCAAGACTTCTTTGCATTTAATAGTTTTGTCATATGTCGTCAATTCTTCCATATCTTTTGTTAGATCAAAAACTTTAGCTTTCAATATTTTGATTTCTTCCTCATATTCTAGTTGAATCCTTTTGAGGTTGATGGCTTCTAATTCAAAATTTTGGCATGATTATTCCTTTTTATTTATTTAGATCTTCTGTGCTTCTTCCTTTTTCTTAGATTCTTCAATTTGAGCCATTAGATATGCATTAGTACTTTCATTTATCTTTTTGAAGTTGATGATTTCCAATTCCAACATGTGGTAAGAATTTTCTTTCCTAGTTAGTTGGATCTTCGGGACTTCTTCACTTTCTTTAGTTTCCTCGAGTTGAGTTTTTAGACTGTTAACCAATTCTTCTGTTTCTTTTAGTACTTATTTTTCATTTATTGTCATGTGTCTTTAATTCTTCCATCTCTTTTGTTAGATTAGCAACTTCGGTTTTCAAGCTTTTGATCTCTTCTTCTTTGTTTTCTAACAAAATATTTTGCTCATGCTCTTCATGGTTAGATTGATCTAACTATTGTAGTAGTGTCATATATTTTGTTGAATTTTCTTCAACTCTTCTAGAGTGCACATAGTTGTGTACTCAATATTGTCAAGAGCCTCCACAAGAACTTTAATATGTATACAATTTCATGGTTCCATACGAATCTCTTCTATTGCAACTGTAACATCAGTCTTAAGATTATGTAACTTTTATTTAGTGATTACTGAGGTATGCCTCAATTCATTGATGAGGTTGTCTTATTCATTGTTGACTAAGGTTTGCATAAAATCTTGCATTTCATTCTGATTAGAAATCTCTTTTTTTGTATTATGTTCTTCAATCTTATTGGAATTATCCTTTTCTTTATCTTGTTCCTAATCTTGATAAGAATTCTCTTCTTCTTAAGTTTGTTCTTTATTCTGATAGGAATCCTCTTTATTTGAGTCTTGTTCCTTACTTTTATAGGATTTCTCTTCTTCTTGTGCTTCATTATGATAACAATTTTCTAGTTGGAGCCATAATTCTTGAGCATATTTGTAGTGCCTCATATTTTCTTTGACTTGGTCTAACAGTCCATCCTTGATTGCTTTTAAGGCTATTGAATTGTTTCTCCTTGCTTCCTTTGTTGTCTTGGTTTTTTTCTTTGAAGTATTTAAGTTCCAGGGCTTACTTACTACTGAATCCCAAACTCCAGATCCTCTTGACTTCAGATATCTTTTCATATTTTCCCTCAATGAAGAATAATTTGTTCCAGGGATGATTTTAGGGGCTAAATTTCGCTCATGGGCTAATTTTCCATGGTTTTCCAAAAAAATATTCATTATTCTAAAAATAATTCCCCCAAATTCTAAAGGATAAAATTATTTTACCTTAAAAATCACCAAAATTTTAAACAAACTATATAAAATCCTTACAAATTTGAATATTTTTACAAAAATACCGCCAAACATTTTATAGTTGGCATATGAAGGATTAGTAAGATTCGCTAAGGTTTCTACATTTTAAAACAAATTTCCATCCTTAATATCATCCCTTATTTGTTCCATCGAATAAGGGAGCTTTATTTGTGGAGAGAGTCATTTGTCCACCCGT
Source organism: Picea engelmannii (assembly GCA_009831015.1). NCBI lineage: Eukaryota > Viridiplantae > Streptophyta > Pinopsida > Pinales > Pinaceae > Picea > Picea engelmannii. The sequence goes on along the minus strand of ML823351.1, from coordinate 83,216 downwards.
TTCTTCAAAATCTACCTTCCAGTTTTTAAACTATGTTGAAGGCACCCACTCTGATACCAATTGTTTAAATGTAGATTGACACTGAGAAGGGGGGTTGAATCAGTGTCACGAAACTTTGGACAATTTTCCACTTTTCATAAATTAATTGAACAAAATATGTTTATTTCAATTTCTCAACCAATATATAAAAGAATAAATATTTTATTTATTTCTTTAACTTGAATGAATACATAAGATCAATCTTCATATTCAAACAATTATGAGAGACCCAGCTTTTTGTTACAATATCCATCTTGTAGTTCTCATATGCAACTGAGAAATGAGGAATCCAACGCTCATAACAAGTCCCAGCTTGTTTATCTTATATCCAACTGAGATGTGAGGAATCCAATCCTCATACAAGACCCAACTTGTAAACAGGCACCAACCTGACAGAATGAACCTTGATTCAATCCATTATATATAAATATATATACTTCAACAAATTTAACTACATGCTTTGTTCACCACACTTCTTTGTTTATATAGTCTCCCAATAGGTATGAGTTTGAAGCATTATGTCCCTTTGTTTGAACCATTACACCTCTTCATACACCTCTTCATTTGAATTAATAAAAATAATTTATATTATTATTTTTATCATTAATAGTTTGATTTAAAGACTTCAAATCCCTTGTTTTGCATTTATTTTGTTCTGGCTAAAAACCTATCACTGCAAATGTTGTAGAAATTGAGTTATGCGGAGGCGCTTCCTTTAAACCATGTTTTTCATATGAACCTATGCACAGAACCCCGAGCTTATTAATTCAAGCATTGCCTCTTCTTTCACCCTTATTCCTCTATCATGAGACCAATGTTTCATGCTTCAGAATTCTTCCGCTTTTTTTTTCTTTTTAGACCCCATATGTCCAGTGTTGGGACTGTGTTCTCTAGGCTTCGACACTCTAGAACTTTTCTTCTCTTCAGCAAATCTTGTTATCTCCAAAGTGATATCTTTCGAAGTGTTATATCTCGAGCAATTTCGATTCATGGTTTTAATCCTCATCATTGTTCACGATTTTGGATCAATGGTCTAATCATTCTTTTAAAAGACCCATTTCTCACAATTTTCTTATCCTTATCTAATGGCTGGGATTCAATCGTCAGATGGACGGTTGTCATTTCCTCTGGTACTTCGCAGCATCAGGAGTTTGTTCTTTTTATAAAATTTCAATTCTCCCGAACTAAATTTCATCGAAGTGTGTATACTCTATTAATATTGATTTGACGTGTGTCCATAAACTTCAATGATATAGATCTTATTTCTAAGCTTCGGTACTCTGGGACTCTGGGTTACTAGAACTCTGAATTAGTTAAATTCCCCCAGAGTAATAACCTACAAAATATGTCATAAAGAGGTGGTGACCACTTATTGTCAGTTAACACCTCCTCTTATGCTACCATTCCACTATGCTTGATCAATGGTTGAGAACACTCCTGAAGTAGATCAACAGTTAGCATTACTTCGTGATTTATACTTACTCTATCCTTCAATTGTACTTGATCAATGGTCGATAATTCTCCCGAATTAGATCAACGATTAGCATTAACTTCGGCCTTTGGCACTTCGGGTAGTTGGTGGTGGTAGAAACTAGTTTCCTTTGAAGGAAATACTCTCGTAGTGACGTAAATTGTTGACGTCACTGCTGACTTGGAAATGGTCGAGTGGATTCCATGTGTCACTTATATTTGTGCCTTACGTATACCTAAAATTACAAATGGACCTTGACGCTTGTCACCATTTTATTGTTCCATGTATCCTTGTTGGAGTGGTCTTACTAACATGGATCTCTTGATGTGTCACATGTCCTCCTCCTAGATCTAACAGTCATAGGTTCATCTAAATCCTTTATCCAACAAATGTGATCAGTTTCTAAATCAATGGTCTAGATTCATTTTGGCCTTTAGGACTTCGGGTTATTCACATTTTCCCATTTCCCAATTCTCCCAGAGTGAGATTCCCCGAAGAATAAACCTCGAGTAACTTGGCTTCATCTAATGATCCTTATTTAACCCAAAAATATTTAACACAATGAAATGGTTGTCGGGAATTCAACTATTCTGTATCTTGGGCCTTTGGACTTTCTTATTCTATATTTCCACTTTACTTGATCCAATGGTCGATATATTTCCCAAATTGTTCCTTAGATCAAAAGTTTGGCGTTTCTTCGTGAATTTGGGCTTCGGTAATTCTGGTTCAATTCGAAATCCTTTTCACCGAAGTGGTCAACCTCGAATTTTACCACCATATTTCTTGGCGCGCTCTGAATAGATAAACGGATGAATGAATTTCCTAATCCGACAAATGATAGGAGTTTGTAACTCTAGAGCTTCAGCCTTCAGGTAAATTTTTTTGTTCTAGACTCCTTTCTGTCGGAGTGGTCAACGTCGGATTTGACCATCTCCTTTCCTTTACTGTGATCTAAAATATCTTTCTCTGTATTATGTTCTTCAATCTGACTGGAATTCTCCTTTCCTTTATCTTGTTCCTTATCTTGATAATAATTATCTTCTTCTGAGGTTTGTTCTTTATTCTAATAGGAATCCTCTTTATCTAAGTATTGTTTCTTACTTTGATAGGGTTTCTCTTATTCGTGTGCTTCATTATGATAACAATTTTCTAGATGGAGCCATAATTCTTTAGCATATTTGTAGTGCCTCGTATTTTCTTTGACTTGGTCTGAAAATCCATCATGGATTGCTTTTAAGGATAATGAATTGTTTCTCCTTGCTTCCTTTGTAGTTTTGGTTTTGTTCTTTGAAGTAGTTAAGTTCCAAGGCTTACTTACTACCGAATCCCAAACTCCAAATCCTCTTGACTTCAGATATTTTTTCATATTTTCCCTCCATGAAGAATAATATGTTCCATCAAATAAAGGAGCTTCATTTGTGGAGAGAGACATTTGTCCACCCATTTCTTCAAAATCTACCTTCCAGTGTTTAAATTGTGTTGAAGGCACCCACTATGATACCAATTGTTGAAATGTACACTTGAAACTGAGAGGGGAGGGGGGGGGGGAAGGGGGGTGAATCAGTGTCACAAAACTTTGGACAATTTTCCACATTTCATAAATTAATTGAACAAAATATATTTATTTCAATTTCGCAACCAATATATAAAGAAATCAATATTTTATTTATTTATTTAACTTGAATGAATACATAAGATCGATCTTCATCTTCAAACAATTATGAGATACCCAACTTGTAGTTCTTAGATCCAACTAAGAAATGAGGAATCCAACCCTCATAACAAGTCCCAACTTGTTGATCTCAGATCCAACTGAAATGTGAGGAATCCAATCCTCATACAAGACCCAGCTTGTAAACAGGCACCAACCTGATAGAATGAACCTTCATTCAATCCATTATATAGAAATATATATACTTCAACAAATTCAACTACATCTTTTCTTCACCATACTTTTTTGTTTATATAGTCTCCCAATAGGTATGAGTTTGAAGTATTATGTCCCTTTGTTTGAACCATTACACCTCTTCATTTGAATTAATAATAATAATTTATATTATTATTATCATTAATAGTTTTATTTAAAGAATTCAAATCCCGTGTTTTTCATTTATTTTGTTCTAGATAAAAACCTTTCACTACAAATGTTGCAGAAATCGAGTTATGCGAAGGAGCTTCCTTCAAACCATGTTTTTCATATGACCATATGCGTAGAACCATGGGCTTATTAATTTAAGCATTGCCTCTTCTTCCACCCTTATTCCTCTATCATGAGATCAATGTTTCATGCTTCAGAATTCTTCCCCTTTTTTTCCTTTTAGCCCCCATATGTCCAATGTTGGGACCATGTTCTTTGGGATTCGTCACTCTGGAACTTTTATTCTCTTCACAAAAATTTTTTGTCTCCAAAGTGATATCTTCCAGAGTGTTATATCTCGAGAAACTTCGATTCACGGTTTTAATCCTCATCGTTGATCACGATTTCGGATCAATGGTCTAATCATTCTTTTAAAAGACTCATTTCTCACAATTTTATTATCATTATCTAATGGTTGGGATTCAATCGTGAAATGGACGATTTTTGTTTCCTCTGGTACTTCGCGGCTTCAGGAGTTTGTTCTTTTTATAAACTTCCAATTCTCCTGGTCTAAATTTCACCGAAGTGTGTATACTCTATTAATCTTGAGTTGACGCATGTCCATAAACTTCAAAGTTCCAAATCTTATTTCAGAGCTTCAGTACTCTGGGACTCCAGGTTACTAGAAATATGAAGTTGTTAAATTCCTCCGCAGTGATAACCTACCAAATAAGTCATAAATTGGCGGTGACCGCTTGTTGTCGGTTAACACCTATGCTTGCGCTATCCTTCCACTATGCTTGATCAATGGTTGAGAACCCTCCTGAAGTAGATCAATGGTTAGTGTTACTTTGTGATTTACTCTTACTCTCTCCTTCCACTATACTTGATCAACAATCAAGAATGCTCCCAAATTAGTTCAACGATTAGCATTAACTTTGACCTTCAGTGCTTCGGACAGTTTTTGGTGGTAGAAACTACTTTCCCCCGAAGGACATACTCCCGGAGTGACGTAACTTGTTGACGTCACTGCTGACTTGGCACTGGTCGAGTAGATTCCACGTGTCACTTAGATTTGTGGCTTACGTATACCTAAAATTCCAACTGGACCTTGACACTTGTCACCATTTGATTGTGCCACATATCCTTGCTAATGTGGTCTTACTCACGTGGATCTCCTGATGTGTCACATGTCCTCCTCCTAGATATAACGGTTGTAGGTTCATTTGAATACTTGATCCAATGACTCTGATCAATTTCTAAATAAATGGTCCATATTCATTTTGTCCTTCGGGACTTCAAGTTATTCACTTTTTCCTATTTCTCAATTCTCCCAGAGTAAGATTCCCTGAAGAATAAACCTTGAGTAACTTGGCGTCATCTAATGATCCTTCTTTAACCCAAAAATACTTAACACAATCCAACGGTTGTCGGGAATTTGGTTATTCTGGATCTTGGGCCTTTAGACTTGCTTATCCTATCTTTCCACTTTACTTGATCCAATGGTCGGGTTATTTCCCGAATTGTTCCTTAGATCAGACAGCTGGCGTTTCTTCGTGAATTCGGGCTTTGGGAATTCCGGTTCAATTTGAACTCCTTTTCACCGAAGTGGTCAGCGTCGAAGTTTACCACCATATTTCTTTGCGTGCTCTGAATAGATCAACGGATGAAGGAATTTCCTGATCCGACAGATGACAGGAGTTTGTGACTCTAGAGCTTCGGCCTTCGGGTAAATTTTCTTGTTCTAGACTCCTTTCCGTTGGAGTGGTCAGCACCATATTTGACCCTCTCCTTTCCTTTACTATGATCTGACAGCTCCAATATCTCCACTCCAAATCAGCGGTTTACCTTAGTTCGGTTAATTCGAGACTTCAAGATATTTTGTGGTTTACATTTTCCTTCCTCTAAACTTGATTGGATGGTCAAGAATTCATTCGATGTCTCTCCTTGATCTAACAACTGAAAGAATTTCATGACTTCGTTCCTCTACCTTATTTCTAATGTTCTGATACTTACATTATCCTTCCACTTGGCTTTGATCAGTGGCTCTAATTGATCTCATGGTTGTGATTACTCCTGAAAAATATCTCAATGAACATGATTCTTCCTCAATCCTTCACAAAGAATTCTTTTGTGTAGGCTTTGGCTTCTGTGTTATTTCAAATGCGCCATCTCTTCTAATATTTTGAAAATTTTCCTGTAACAAAGATCATCGATCCTTGACAGTAATCGAATATAACATCGATGGAATTTACCATACGCTTTTTCTCCTGAATTTTAGCCTTGCTTCTATGTTGCATTCTCTTTCCATCAATGACCATTCATTACATATTGACAGACCTTATTGGTCATCCTGACACTAATGCAAACTATATAACTTTGTTCATGATTGATTCATATTATATAACTTTGTTCATGACTGATTCATGTTTCCATCAATGACAACACACAATCAATAATTCCAACAAGTGTGACACTTGGTAATGTGAAAAATAGGTGTGTAACACCCTAACTATATAGGAGAGGTTAGCTGCAAGGTTTGAATCTAGTAATCTAATTCAAAATTCATCCTTTAAACCCTAGATTGCTTGCAAAAACAAATTAAAGGGAAAGTTTGGAAATTGGGATGGTTATAGAAATAAATCAAAACCCTAGAGCCTTCATTTAGTATGGAATATTAACTAGCTCTTGAGTAGATGCCACTTTTTGTTGGAATATTTAATAGTACTGAGAGGGGGGAGTGAATCAATACTATACATTTTTCTTGCAACTTTTTCTCTAAAAAAATTAGCACTTGTAATTACAGACAATCATAACATAAGTATACATAATCATAGGAATTTATCAACACATTCATAGTACACAAATATTGAAGTGGAAACCCATACTTACTTGTAAATATTAATAAATATAAATTCATGTATAAACAACAGTCTGTGAGGACACCAATCCTCTTATGACCACCAACTCATATTTAAGGAACCAAACTGCAAACAAATGATGATACCAATCCTCTTGTGAGAACTAACTCATATTTCAAGCACCAACCTGCAAATAGATGAGGACATCAATCCTCTTATGAGAACCAACTCATAATTTAGTAACCAACCTACAAATAGATGAGGACACCAATCCTCTTATGAGAACCAACTCATATTTCAGGCACCAACTTGCAAATAGATGAGGACAGCAGTCCTCTTATGAGCACCAACTCGTATTTCAGGCACCAACATGTAAATAGATGAGGATGCCAATCCTCTTATGAGAACCAACTCGTATTTCAAGCATCAACCTGTAGTTTTAACCTCAAAAAGACTCTAATTCGGCCAACAACTTGACCTCTAACAAATTGTGATTTTCCTAGACCAATTTTTCCTAAAATAAGTCTTACACCTCAACAAACAATCCCATATTAATTTTTTTTCTTCATTCCTTGTCCATGAAATTCATGAGGAATGAACTCTTCTCCTCTCACTCGTTGTTTCAGACTCCATAATTCACTTTTCCAATCCACCACAATGCTCTTCCTCATTCTTATAATCATATAGTGTGTTTGAATTCAAAATAAGACATCCACGAGGTTGGCTCCAAATCCATCGATTCTTCTTCAATTCGGGCTACAAAACCCTTCATAAAAACTGGTTGCTAGCTTCCTTATGTCACACACAATTTCCCCATACAGACCTTAATACTCAGGAGTCGTTTCATCTGGTCCTTGAATAGATCGTAATAATAGATCCATCATATTGGGACCACTAGGCTATCAGACCCTCGGTACCTCATCACTCAACAACCGTCAGATATATATCTCCATACAATCTCCACCATCTATGTGTGATTCATATTCATTGGGACCATAGGGAATCCAAACACTCAACACTACCTTGAAGCTTATCCACCATCGGATCTATGATAAACTGTTATTGTTGGTTCTCAAATTCCTTCTCATTATATTACGTTCATCAAATCCACTCCAACCAAAACCTTTCCTATGAACGGTGGAGATATACCCAACTCAAATCAATGATCGTTGTTATCTTTTGGTACAGTCCTTAATCGTTGGAGTACCTCTTTTATAGTTCACTCTTATGGTAGTGTTGCGACATATCCAACAATCCTCGTAGTCTAAAATCAATTGCTCCAATCATATTTCCCCCTCGACATGCATGATGGTTAACTTTCATCCTTTGACCTGTTTGTAGGATGTTCAGGCGGGACCCATGGCAGATCTAAGGCTGAGATTGCATCCTACCTTCTTGCCAAAATACGGTCCATATTTCTCCTCAAAGTTCCTCATCAAAGTATTGCTACTCACAATCCACTCCATCCATGGCCTTCAATGGACGGAGGAGATCTATCCAACCCAGATCAACGGTTCACATGTGTTCACAGTCCTTTTTGTTGGAGTTATGTGTATCACAATTTACTTCGAGCAAGGCCCCTCTGATGAACGATGGTGATTCACTCCAACAAATTATGATCGACAATCAATATATACTCTGACCAAACCTTTCAAATTATCTATGAATATTTACTTGATGACACATGGATCAATCATTTTTCTACACATGGCACTGACCTGGCAGCTGACAAAAACACAATTTTCAATCTTGCTCTGAATTATGAACTAGAACTCTCCTTGCACGTGGTCCAATTGTTGTGTTACACGTGGCTATTGTTGTGGTGCTGACTTGGAATTGACCACCAACCACTAAATGCTCACTTTGTGTTGTCATCACCTAGACAAGTGACATCCTTTGGGATATGTTGGCTGCCACACTGGCATCCACGTCACCCTGGATGTCATAACACATCATCCTGACATCATCATCCTCCTTTAACCATATCATCATAGATATAATGACGAAGATGAATCCTTCGATGGATCTATGATCGAGATCACTCCTTCTTGTTGGAGTACCTGTACCTTGGGTATCACATCTCACTCTGATGGATCATACTCTAATTAATGACTAGGACTGAATGGTGATTGGGCCCTTGCCATACCGGGTTACTCTGACCATCGGAGTGCTTCAACTTTGATGTCCTAACACCATAATCCGACTGTATGAGAGTTGATATACTACGTTCCAACTCTGACTCCAATTGTATAGACTCTGATACTATTATAAAAACATGATCACAGAGAAATAAAATAAAACAAATGTGGAAATAAAACACAAATATATGTGGTTCACCTAGTGTGGGCTATGTCCACCAAAGAAATTTCCAGGTCCTTCCTTTATTATTATCCAGCAAATGAAGGGATACAACCTACAACACACCTGTTGTAACATCCTCTTCTTTCTCTCACGGTCTCCTCACTCAGAATACAATATTCACAATCATACATAGCCGCAATACATTTCCCTCATAAAAGAGGGTTTCCTTCTAGGGAAAAAAAACCCTAACATAACTTCTACTGTCAGATCTGCGACCTTATAATTAACGGTCCATATTTACTATGAAATTACAATATACATTTATAGGGAAATTTTTCCTTCGGGGGATTCACCCCCGAACCCTCACCGAGGGCCCACTTTCCCCCAGATCCCGCAGGGGGGGTAACCCCCTTGCAGTCCCCCACATGGAGGAGTGTACATTCTTTTGGGGTGTAAAGTCTTCATGGGGTATAAACACGACAGAAAATAAAGACCTCTGAATCAAGAAGATAATCAGGCTCCATAACCAACGATCTCCCACTTGGAGACTGATCTAAACAAATCCATCGTTGTTGTATCTGTTGGACTATGATACTTCTTGGACCTGGAAAATTTCTCATCTTCGTATTCATTCTTGAATACCAACTAAGATTGAGTAGGAACTTGGTTTCTCCCTGGTTAATCCCTTTGTTAACATGTCTGCAGGATTCTGTCTAGTATGTATCTTTTCCAACTTCAAATTTCCATCTTCCAAGATCGATCATATGAAATGGTACCTGAGTTGTATGTTCTTAGTCTTCGAATGGAAGGCTGAGTTCTTTGCAATATGAATGTCACTCTCACTATCACAGTACAACCTGCTATTCTCTTGCTTCTTTCCCAATTCCTCCATAAACCTCTGTAACCAAATCATCTCTTTAGTAGCCTCTGTAGCAACAACATACTATGTCGTTGTTGTTGAAAGTGCAACAACCTTTTGCAGTTTAGAAATCCAACTTATTGTTTTTCCACCTACAGTAAAAACATACCCTATGGTGCTCATCCTGCTATCTTTATCAACTTTCATATCTGAATCAACATATCCCTGTAGAACAGTGTATGAAACTTCAAAACATAATGCATGAGTAGCAGTACCTCTCAAATACCCGAGAATCAACTTTATTGCCTCCTAATGTTCTTTGCCTGGATTGTTCATATACCTGCTCATAACTCCCACTGCATGTGCAATATCTGGTCTTGTGAAACCCATCGCATACATCAAGTTGCCAATTGTTGATGAATAAGGGACCCTGGACATGTATTCTATCTCCTCCTATGTCTTGGGACACATTTCCTTAGTTAATTTGAAATGGCTAGAAAAAGGTGTACTAATTGGTTTTCAATTATGCATTCTAAACCTCTCCAACACCTTCTCTATGTACTCACCCTGAGACAATGTCAATTTGTGATTTTTCTTGTCTCTTGTTATTCTCATACCAAGGATTTTCTTTGCAACACCCAAATCCTTCATCACAAATGAATTATCTAATTTATTCTTGAGCAGATTTATATCATGCATATTATACCCTGCAACAAGCATGTCATCTACATACAATAGCAAGATAATATAGCTTCCATTTTCTAGCCTTTTAAAATAAACATAGTGATCAGAATGACATCTACTATAACCTTGTTATGTCATAAACCTGTCAAACTTCAAATACCACTGCCTTGGAGCTTTCTTTAGGTCATACAAGCTCTTCTTCAACCTACATACCAAATTATCCTTCCCTTTGTCCTCATACCCCTGTGGTTGTTGCATATAAATCTCTTCCTCCAAATCCCCATGGAGAAAAGATGTTTTTATGTCTAATTGTTCAAGATGTAAATATTCTACTGCCACAAGACTTAAAATATTCCTAATTGAAGTCATTTTAACAACAGGAGAAAATATTTCATCAAAATCTATACCTTTCTTTTATGCAAGCCCATTTACAACAAGTCTAGCCTTGTACCTCTTTTTTCCTCCATTTTCTTCCTTAAACTTGTAAACCATTTATTCTGCAATGCTCTTTTTCCTGCAGGAAACTGAACCAAGTCTCAAGTTTGGTTATTTACCAAGGAATCCATTTCCTCTTTCATGCCTTGCTCCCACTTCTTTCTGGTGTCTACCTGCATTTCCTCTTCATAACATTCTGGTTCACCAAAATCATTCAACAATAAATAATACAATGAAGGAGAGTAATTTTTAGGGGGTCTATTTAACCTGGTAGATATTCTAATAACACTTGCAGGAGTTTGAGATACATGTTGCTCTTGTTGTTGTACATTTTGATTTTCTGGTTCCTTTGGAAATTATTTTTCAGTGATCTCATCAAGCACTGTGTATTATGGTTTTTATTTTTCTTGTATCTTTCCCTACAATTGATATTTGTACATGACCTTCTCATTGAATATGACATCTCTACTCATAATGATTTTGTGATTTTCATAATCCCATAAGCAATAACCAAAATCATTGACACCGTATCCAATAAAGGTATACTTCTTGGATTTTTCCTCAAGCTTTGTTCTATTTTCTTTATCAATATGGAAAAATGTTTCACAACCGAAAGTATTCAAAAAAGAATAGTTTACCTTTTTACCTGTCCATGCCTCCTCTGGAATTCCACCACCCAAAGAGCTTGAAGGTCCTTTGTTTATTAAGTAAACAACAGTATCTACAACATCTACCCGAAACTATAAGGGAAAACCAGTATGCAATCTCATACTCCTTGCACGCTCCATGATTGTCATGTTCATCCTTTCTGACACACCATTTTCTTGTGGTGTTCTTGGAACTGTCTTCTCTCTACGAATCCCATGGTATAAACAATAATCATCAAACTCCTTGTTGCAATATTCACCTCCATTTTCTGATCTGAAACACTTCAACATTTTTCCTGTCTCATTCTCAACCAAATATTTCCATTTCTTAAAAGTATCAAAAACATCATATTTTTGTCGAATGTAATAAACCCTAGTTTTTCTAGATGCATCATTGTTGGTTACTTATGTCCTTATCTAAGCTCGTCTTGAGTGACCCAGGGTTCATGTATGTTTGGGTTTCCAACAAATCCTCTAAAAATATCGGCCCCCCTAGTAAATCAGAAGGCAACGCAGTGCACTAGGTGCATTGCGCCATCTCGCCCGAGATAGTCTTAATGGGTGGTTGCAAGACTCATGTGTTTGTAGCCTAGGATTGAGTGGGAGATCTGAGAACTCTGCGTTGAGGGTTCTATTGTAACTTATTAATGCAATACGGTGTTATTACGATTTATGCAAGAAATATAATAACTCATTATTTTAGCTTATCACTGGCTACTGAAAGACAATAAAGACACACATACATTCAATCATATAACATAGATATTACTGTGGTTCACCCCCTCTGGGCTACGTCCACAAATATTTGGATCTTATCTCTTTTATTATATTCATTCAGTCACTATAGCACCGCGCGCCTACAACTCTTCTCAGTTGGGTAAGATCTATATGAGGCCGACTAAATCGCACCAGGCTCCTCAACTTGCGATCTAACCCTCAAGATCTACCCTCCTCCGTCTTCTCCAGCTCAAAAACTTACAAAAGTAGGTATGTTGGCTTTTAATTTCTCTTTTCTACTCTTTGAGTTGTTGACCCAAGGTTCATATCTTTCAGGTTACCAATAAAGCCTCTAAAACTATTGGCCCTTCTGGTAAACCAGAAGGCAACACAGTACACAGAATGCACTGTGCAGTCTCACCCGAGATAGCTTTAAATGGGTGGTTGTAAGACTCAAGTGTTTACAGCCTAGGATTGAGTATGATATAGGGGTTTATTAACCAGATCCATGCACTACGAACTATGAAGGTACTCTACCTATTACTCATGGCTACACACTTCCATTACACAGTTTACTTCCCAAGCAGCATATTCGTGTTCCATAACAATACATTAACTCATATATTAAGCATAAGAATAAATTGTTGAAAGAAAGTAAAGAGATGCATACATTCATCACATTACACATTTATTACCGTGTTTCACCCCCTCTTGGGATACGTCCACAAAGATTTGGCTCTTGGCTCTTTTATTATGGCAGTTCTACATTTTTGGCGCCGTGTGCTTACAATTCCCCTCATATGGGTAAGATTTATATGGGGTGAACTAGATCACACCAGGCTCCTCAGCCTGTGATCTAATCCCCATAATCTACCCTTTTCCTTCTCCCCTAGCTCAACAACTTACAAAAATAGTTCATACGGTCACATTGCATATTGCATCCACTCATGCGTAACTACAGTAAAAGATGGGATAACAATACTAACACCCCGAGCTAATACACAACTCTTCAACACAAAGTATTTGAACCCCTACATGATACCTATGTATCTATATTTATACATTTTAGGCTCTTCATCTGTTTACAAATAATTACCAAAAACCTAACTCTACCGACATTAGGTCTTCCTCCCACATGCATGTGTTGTTCTTCCTCCAGCTGTCGCTTTCCTTGTGCACGCTTTCTTGCATGCGCGCGTGTTGTTCTTTCTCCAGTTGTTACTTCTATTTATGCATGCTTTATTTCCCATGATCTTCCTTCTTTCCACTATGTCCTGGTGCCAACAGGCCCCCAACACTAATATGTGACTCGTCCCGAGTCACCTAATCTTTCTGAGCTGCCTCGATCTTCTCAGTGATTGTCTGGAACTTTTCCTTTAGCTCTGCTGATTTTTTTAGTGCCTGTGCAGTCTTCTCCTTAATGGTATCCACTACCTGAACTGCCACTTCCTTTCTCAATAATCCTACACATTTTTCCTGTGTCTATGCTATCTATGTTCTAGCTCCTTTCTGGAATTTGTGTTTCCGCCTACACTACCTCTCCTTTTGTTGTTCTTTCTGGTACTTCCCGAGGAATGGATGGGATTCTCCATTCATCAGGCCATTCACTGATGACCATGTCGATGTCACCCTCTATGATGCAGTAGCGCATCTGTAGCCACTTTTTATCTAGATCCTTCCTTGGTTGTATCCACAAGGCTTGACGTGTAGCCCATAAGTTAGCGATGTCCCCATATCACGCGACAGCCTCTGGTGTTATTCTCCATTAACGATTGATAGCTTCTTGTATGTCCCATAGGTATGCTTCAAATACGATTCCATTCTCACTCTTATGCCTGGCCTATGGCCCAGATTTCAGTAATAGATATATCGTTGCCACTGGCTGCAGTCTAGTACAAAAAATTACATACTCTGGTTCCCACCATCCCATGAAGGCTATGAGAGTGAGCAGCCATGTGCAATGGAATTACGTACTGAGGTCCCATGCATCCTTGCAGTCCACTTGGAACAATTTTAATAAATAAGGTGCCCAGCTCATGGAGGTGCCTTCTGCGCACTGAGCTGCAACTGTGATGACTCCTGCTAGTACTTCCTCTTTGCCACATTTTCTTAACAATTTACAAGCCAAGATCTTTGCGCCCAATTGTGTCGCTACATTGTTGATCTGTTTGATTATAATGCCTCTTGTTCCCCTGGCAGTACCATATTTCTTCTTCATTTCCTCTGTTAATGCTTTCTCCTTGGATTTATCGTCCAGAATCAGCACAGGATCCATACCTCGGTTGGGTAGTCCTATTATATGCGTGATAAGATCAACAGTTATGGGGACAAGTTTTTCCAGCCATAAATCCCCTCTGTGCGTAACTTCTAATAGCTGCTTGATGCATGTTTTTGTGTACTAGCCTTTGCCAAAGTGTGGAAGTTTGAGAAAACCTAAAATTCATGTTCTGTCTAGTCCATCTTCCCACTGATATGGATGGCTAATCGTTTCTCCAAGTTGGTTTACAACTATGTTCTACATAAAAACCCTCAACGCAAGTTCCAGGTACTTGGTTTCGTATGATGCGTCATGGTCAGAATACTTGAGCTTCTTGACGTGACCCAGTAGCTGGGGATCTACCTGTACTCCATCTGGTATGCATGCTAGCACAATTTTTGTTGTCAGTTTCTTGAGAGGTGAGCTCGGTATCTGAACTTTGTCTTCCTACTGTGGTGGTTGGCTCAAAATTCCAGCAACTCTTGGTTTCTCCCCTGTAAGCCACTCTGGCCAAGTCGAGGTAGTTCCAGTGGTCTCCTTTGTTGGTTGACCTAGGTTGGGTGGCCGTGACTTGTCTAGTTGCACTGTTTCTCCCAGATGTTGTGATGTTTCATTAACTTCCATGGCTGCTTCAGTGCTTTCTGGTTACACTTCCCTTTGGGTTTCCACTTCCTCGTTCTGAGACTCCTGTGTCGCTGCTGGCATATCCTCTTTTATGGCCTCTACATGTGGTTGTTGAATCTCTTCCAATATCGGTGTAGAGTTCACAGGTATCATCTCTGGGGATGGGATCTCGTCGATATCGACGATCTCCGCTTGCTGCTGCTCGTTCTCTTCCAGCGGTCCTCGTGACCTAGTTTGAACCTTGGTTGGTCTAGCTGTCCGGCCTAGTTCTGCGGGCTTTGGTGGTGCCATAGTGGTGACTGTCAAACATTTGTTGAGTTTGAATGACTTTCGTGAGATATGTGGTCTCGCTCTGTTCGTTCTGGCTATTGTTTCTCTCTCTCTATTCTCCTTTTGTGAATAGACTAGTTGCTTCCGTGCTCGCGTGTTGTATGGGCTTGTCATGAAGCTTGTCGAGGACGCTTCCTCCATGATGCGATTAATGCACCATAACTGTGGGTTCAATGCATCTGCGGAAGTTTCATACTTGCCATTACGCTTACTTTTTCATTTCCAGTTGGCGTGTTTAATGTGATGTTCCATCAGTCCTTGTCGTGCCTTAATTTCACTTAGTGTTGTCCTGTCATACTGCTTTTGTCGACTTTCCATTTCCCACTCATTTTTCTTTGGTATGTAACCGTTTTCCTTGCCTTTGTTGCATTCGTGTTTCGAACGTCATGTGGCTTTTCTATCTCTAGCGTGCTTCACACTTTTCAGTTTTTTTTTTTTTTTTACTGCGCGGTGGGTGGTCGATTGTCCTTGTACAGCTTCAGTCAGCTCCCATTGATCATTCCTCTGAGGTCTACGCCTGCTAAATCTTTTGATTATACATCTCCTCTGTCTGTTACATATTTTACCTCGTATGGTCCTAACCAATGCATTCTCAGCTTTCGTGGGTGATGAAACGATTTGCTGTCATAGAGAAATACTAGATCTCCTTCCTTGAACGTCTTCTTCTTGATGTGTCTATCGTGCCAAGATTTGTCTCTGGCCTTCTGCACTTGTTGATGGAATCCTTCTAGGATTCGGTCTTCCTCCATTGATGATAGTTGATTCAGTATTTTTTGTATTGCACCTTGTTCTGTAATTTGTGTGATAGTCGTTACGCGTAAGTTGGGTACTAAAAATTCTAATGGCACTACTGCTTCTTGGCCATAGACTAGTTTGAATGGTGTGTGCCCTGTCAACTTTTTGCATGTCATCCTATACGCCCATAATATTGTTGGTACTTTGAGGTCCCAGTCATCTATGTTGAAGTTACAGATCTTTGTTAGTGCATTCTTGAGAATTTGTTAAAGGCTTCTACTGTGTCGTTTTCCTATGGATGATATGGTGTGCTCTTTTGATGATGAACTTCAAACTCCTCGAGCATCGCATGGATGGTGTTGTTTATGAAGTGCGTGCCTTGGTCACTCATCAAAAATCTTGGGCACCCGAATCTGGTGATTACTTTTTCAAATAGGAAGTGTGTAGTTGTCTCTGCGCTGCAGTCTTTTACTAGTGCGGCTTCCACCCATCTTGTTAGGTATTTCGTTATTGTGATGATGTATCTTGCCCCTGTTCTTTTGGCTAGTGGGTTAATTGGTCCCACAAATTCTATTGCCCATTTATCAAATGCCTGTAATGTCACTTGCGGTCGTAATGGCATCGTGTCCCTTATGTTGGGTTTACCTACCCTTTGAAAGACATCACATCTCTGACAGTACTCTTTTGAGTCTCTGTGAATCATTGGCCACCATAATCCTGCACGGAGTACCTTGTTCCATTCCCTCATGGGCTTCTACTAAAATTCTTGGTCGTTCTCTAACACATACCTTCGTAAAATGCTATTTGTGCCCATTTTATATAGATGTCCTACAATCAGTTGATAGTCGGTTGTGCAGACTACCAGGTTCTTCTTTTGCATGGTGGTATATTCTTGTGGCGCGGTACATGTGCTCAAGTACTAGATGATCTTTGCAAAGTAGTCATCAACAATCTATACTAAGAATAACTGTGCATCTGGAAAGTTGTCTTCTAATTTTGTGGGTTCTTCTCCATTTGTGACCCGTGATAGGTGGTCAGGTCCTACATCCAGTTTTCCTAGTTTGACTATTACTTCGAAGTCAAATTATTGAAATAAAAATAATCATCGACAGATTATCCCCCCCAACACTAGCTTGTTGACTAGGTATTTTAGGGCTGAATGACCTATAAACATCTTAAAATGTTTTCCCAAAAGGTAATGTATGAACTTTTGCAGTGCGTAAACCATAGCTAGGCCTTCTCTTTTTGTCGTGTTGTAATTATGTTCTGAGTTTGATAATTTTTTGCTTGCGAACGCTATCCGTTGATCCAAGTCTCTCATTCCTGGTTGCACTAATATAGCTCTGAGTGTTATCGCTAATGCATCTACATGCACATGGAATGTCTTTTCCCATTCTGGAAATACTAAAATTGGTGCAGTAACCATCTTTTCCCTTAATGTATTCAAATTGTGTTGGCACTCGTCGTTCCATTGATACTTTGTATCCTTCCTTAACAACTTTTCCATTGGTTTTGTGATCTACACATATCCTTTGATGAATTTCCTATAGTATCTGGTGTGTCCTAATGTCGCTCATAGCTGACGAACTATTTTTGGTGCTAGTAAATTGACGATGACTGTGATCTTTGTCGGATCGACCAATAGCTCCTATTTTCATACTATATGGCCCAGTAGTATTCCAAACGGTGTTCCAAATATACATTTCTTTATGTTTAGTGATATCTAACATTGTCTGCATCATTCTAGCATCAAGCATAAAACTTCCACATGGTTTTTCAAAAGACTATAGAATGTCCAGTCATCCAGGTATACTTCGAGAAACTGATGAATGAATTCTTTAAATGTTGTGATAACCACTCTGGAGAATATTGTTGGTGCATTCTTCAGTCCAAATGGCATGATTGTATATTGGTAAGATCCCCATTCCGTCGTGAACGTGGTCTTGTATCTATCCTCCTATGTTATCTTAATTTGATGGTAGCCTGAGAATCCATCAGTGAATGAGTAAGCTTCATGTCCCCCCACATTCTCTAACATTTCATCTGTGAATGGTGTAGGGAATGGGTCATGTAGGCATGCATCGTTCAACTTCCTCAAGTCAACGCATATCCTAATCCCTCTTCCTTGTTTCTTGTCCTGTACTACCATCGGGCTTATCCATTCTAATTCCTCGGCTGGTTCGATTATGTCGGCTTCGAGCATCCGATCAATCTCCTCTTTAACTTTTTTTTTATATATGGGGTTCATTCTATATGGTCATTGTCTAATCGGTCTTGCTTCAGGTCTGAGTGGTATCTTCATCTCTCCCAGTTCTCCTGCTATACCCTTCATCTCTGTAAATGTTGTAGGAAACAAGAAGTTGTATTCGCGCAACAACTATGTGATGCTTTCTACTGCTATCTCATCCTAGTAGTCTCCAATGATGGCCATTTCGGGATGTTCAGTTGTTCTGATGTTAACTTTCTTTACCTTGATTGGTGTGGAAATGACTTCGAATTCTATGGGTGGTCCCTCCACATCTCTTTCGCCTTCTACTTCTTCAATCTGAATATCACGTGGGTCATCTTCGTCTGGTGCTTCCTCCTGTACATGGTAACATGACAGTAGTTCCTTGATTATCTGCTTATTTCGTTGTTGTTCTCCTGTGATAGTTTCTATTTTTGGTTCTTTGATGAATATTACTCCTCTTATCTGTTTAAGGGATGCATCTACGTTGGGGTTCTCATCCTCGAATGAGAAAGTGACTGCAAAGTTCTGCTGCAATATTTGCCATGTTATAGTTCCTTTGCACAATTCCTAGTTTGTGTACCAGTTCACTGGTATGCCCTCTAAAGAATGTATGAATTGATGAGGCCATTCCTCAGGTGGTGTCATTTTCCATACCGTTCTACACACCTCCAAGTGCTTTGATGGTGCTCTGTGTCCATCGTACTATTGTTGTTTGTTGTTTTTTTGTTTTGTGCCAAACCTTATGCGCAGTAATCGTTTACACGGATACCAGTTTGTGATAGTCTATTTATGCACACCCCACCATCTTGCGGGTGTGGCCTTGAGTGCTAAGTCAAGTGCTAGCAGTCTCTGTGTTTCTAACACTGCTTCTCTGTATTGTGTCGAGAACGTTTACAAATAATTTATTCTGTGGAAACAAGGTGGTTCTCTTATTTCTATGCCTATCCACCGTACTACGCGGTCTATTCTTGCACATATTCTCGTGGATACTTCGTGTAGTCTCTGCTGCCAGTTTTCTAACCCGGTGTGTGAGTCTGTGGCGCATGAAGTAATGATCTACCAATTGAGCACCTCGTCTATAGTTGGTTTTACGTAATCCTCATCGCACGCAATTTTTATGTACAACTGGTCGATCTCCTCTAAGTCCAGGCAAGTGGGTTCTCTGAACCTCTCCCCTTCTGATGGATCTAGTGGTGTTATGACCCTGTAATCTCCATATTCAAATGTCATTTTCCTTGTTTTCAAGTTAATTATGGCTTGGTTGTCAAACGCCCAATCCAGACCGAGTAGTGTCGAGTACGATGTTGTGCCATCTACTATTTCGATGACTTCAAAGTCTTCTTTAGTGCACACTCCATCAAGATCTATTGTTACTACTTTCAGTCTACCTATTGGTATGACTCTGTGCTCATTTGCTAGTTTTAATTGGACATTTGAGTATCCCAATGTTGGCTCTCCCATACATTGCCATGTCTTCTTTGGTAGTACATTCACTTTGGATCCTAGATCTAGTATAATGTCTCCCATATTGAAATCCCCAATGTTAGCATTCAGTCTAAATTCCCTACTAGTTCTTCTTCTTGCGTGTAGATGATTGATAGTTTTTCAGTTCTAGATTTTGTTTCGTCTCGCTGCTACATTTATCTAGGATGTTTTGCAATATTTTCACATATGAAGGATCACTTAACACTTTTACGCATGATTGCAAAAATTCTTTGATAGTACTTACTTGTCACTTGGGTTGCATTCCGTTGGTATGATCCAATGATGGAGAAATTTCGTATTATGGGGCTTCCTTGACTGGCTGTGCAGTTGAAGTTGACATTGTGTCTACCTTCTCAAATCCTTGTCTAGCTTCCTTAAAAGTCTCCTTTTCTTTGGGAGCGTCGAACTGCTTTCTTGGTTCGGTGTTCTTCTTTACCCATTGGTTTTGTGCTGGTTCCTGTCGGACTACGTCGTTTCCTGTTTTCGTTTCTCCATGAGTGACTATATTGATGTTCCATCCATCATCCCTTGCTTCGGCTGAAATACATTGAACATTCTAATTGTTCTGGTTCCTCTTTTCCTGGATATTTACTAATAGAGTCAGACATTCCTCTGTCTCGTGATCCGATGTGCGACAATACATACAAGTTGTTGGCGGCAGTGGACATTCCTATGTGTAATGTCCTGGTTGTTGACAATTATGACATGTGATTGGTCCTCTACCACGTCTGAAACCTCCTCTGGATTGTCCTCCTCCTCGATAGCCTGCTCGGTCACCTTGGCGCGTTATACTGTGGTGCCTTATTATACTGCGCGGTATTATACTGGGGTTGTGTCGGGTTGTACTGCGGCTGCACATTATTTTAGGGTTGTTGTGTGGTATTATATTGTTGTTGCTCAGTGTTGTATGGGGATGGGGCTTGATTGAACTGGGGTGTTGCTTTCTCAGTCATCATTTCGGCCTATACCATGTATGTGTCTAATGTTATTTCCCGCATCAGGTCCATAGTTCTACAATCTTTATCGTTGTGGCCCACTGACTTGTAAAAGGTGCAATATGAATTTTTTGGAATTGTGTGGTACTTTTGCATCATCGTGCAGTGATAAGGGTTGTGACCCAGTTTCTTGCATATTTCGCACCATAATCCTCCCTGTGGTAGTGAGTTTGGCATACCTGTCACCATATATTGTGTGAATGTTGGGCATTCGTTCTTGTGGTGTCCTTCCGTCATGCATGTGGTGCACCAAACGACTTCTCTTTTGTCCTTGTTCTTATTCTGGTTCAACTGAAATGTTATATTCTTCAAATCCTCCTTCAATTCCTCAATAGATGGGCCCGTCTGTTGGTACTGGTTCTCTTCCAGTTGCAAGGCTACCTACAAATCCTTTGCCTGCATCTGAAACTTTTGTTGTCATAAGGGATATTTTAGATGTGGTAGTAGTGAGTTGACAAATAGGTGTCATTGTTACATCTCGGTCATAAGGTATTTTAACTTCCCCTTTAGTCGCTTGAATCTCTGGTCAATCTCCCATACATACTCTCCTAGTTTCTGTCTTATCTCGATCATCTCATTCATGTATTGATCCTCTGAGATCATCTTTTGGAACTCATTAATCATTAGCTTCTTAATGTCTGTCAGTGTCCTCTTCATCCTAGGGACACTATTTGTGTCTAGACTCATGTACCAGTATAGTGCGTGGTCTCTTAGCGTCATCACTAGCTGCGTGAGTTTGGTATCTTCATCAGTGATCTGTTTTGCTTCCCAGATATTTTCACAAATGAACAAATGCTTCTCAGGATCTTTTGTTGCTTCTCCTCGAAATTCTGGTAATCTGATAGCGGGATCGTGTCCTACCATTCTAAATACTAAACTACTACCTATGTCACGCGGTGTAGATACTTGACTAGTACTTCCTGAACTGGCTCCTCCAGTTGTTGCTCCTACGGTAGATGTACTTCTTACTGTCGGACTTCCTCCAAACTTCAGTTGTCTAAATGGTGGTGTTCTCTTTGGTGCATTAGTCACACATGGGTTTATGGGTTCCACACTAACATTAATATGGATAGGATGGATGCCTTCTCCTCCTGTTCTTGGGCCTCTTATTTTCCTCTCATAGGTTGCACATGGGATTTCCTCAATCTGCTCCACATCTTGGATATCCTCTAACCCTTCCTCATCGCTTGCCAAGCCCTCCCTCATGGCTACGACTCTCTTCTTGGTATTCACCTTATATTGGTAGGGTACTCCGCTACGCGTAGTTCCTGATGATGCCAAGATCCACTTAAGTTGTTCGTCATCCATCAAGATCGGGTCCAAGAGTTCCTCCTTCTTGCCTTTATCCTCACCTTCTTCCATTTATCCTCTCTGTCAGTGCTTCCCCCCTTCCCCCATGCACCCAAGGAAGTCTAGTTGTCTAATTCCATTGTCATTACACCTTTGTTATATAGCAATATTTTAATAGAAGTATACAATGATCAAATGTGCCTTCCTTGAGGTCCGTGTAGAAATTCTTTCTCTCTTGTGCTATATGACTTCGTTGTGTCAACTGCAAACTCTGTGATGAATCCTGCCACAATAGTGTCAAGCCAAAAGTCAAATACACGGGTGAATTTGTTGTTCACCCACTGTAACTACTCAACTTGTATTGGGGTCCAATCTAGCTGTCGGATCTGGTTCGTCGCGTGGTTATATTTCAACCTTAGTATCCACTCCTGTAGTAGGTGGGGAAAATCACAGAAAAAGACTTTGTGTAAATCCCTAAACACATATTTATCCAGATATTTGTGAGGTGTGATGCTAGGGTTTCTGTTGTCTTTCTAGGAAAACTCCAGCTCTTTGGTTCTCAACCAGCCTTTGATTTCTTCTTTCGTGGGGTTCCAAGGTCTTAACATTCCCTTCTAGTGGCTCAGTGGTCTTCTTGTTTCACTCATTCTTTTCTCATGCACTCTATCTCATCTACTCAATCCTCTCTTGTTCCTCGTAACACTGCAATGGAACCATTTGTTGTATTTTAACTTCTCTCTTCTACTCTTTGAGTTGTTGACCCAAGGCTCATATCTTTCAGGTTACCAACAAATCATGTAAAACTATCGGCCCTTCTGGTAAACTAGAAGGAAACACAGTACATAGAATGCACTGTGCAGTCTCACCCGAGATAGCTTTAAATGGGTGGTTGTAAGACTCAGGTGTTTACATCCTAGGATTGAGTATGAGATAGGGGTTTATTAACTAGATCCATGGACTACGAACTATGAATGTACTCTACCTATTCCTCACGGGTACACACTTCCATTACACAGTTTACTTCCCAAGAAGCATATTCGTGTTCCATAAAAATACATTAACTCATTTATTAAGCATAACAATAAACTGATGAAATAATGTAAAGAGATTCATACATTCATCACATTACACAGTTATTACCGTGGTTCACCCCCTCCTGGGCTACTTCCACAAAGATTTGGCTCTTGGCTCTTTTATTATGGCAGTTCTGCATTTCCAGTGCTGCACACTTACAATTCCCCTCTTATGGGTAAGATTTATATGGGGCGAACTAGATCACACCAGGATCCTCGGCCTGTGATATAATCCCCAAAATATACCCTTTTCCTTCTCCCCTAGCTCAAAATATTACAAAAATAGTTCATACAGTCACATTGCATACCGCATCCGCTCATGCGTAACTACAGTAAAATATGGGATAACAATACTAACACCCCGAGCTAATACACAACTCTT
This sequence comes from Picea engelmannii, assembly GCA_009831015.1. Lineage (NCBI taxonomy): Eukaryota > Viridiplantae > Streptophyta > Pinopsida > Pinales > Pinaceae > Picea > Picea engelmannii. The sequence goes on along the minus strand of ML823351.1, from coordinate 59,724 downwards.
CAACACAAAGTAGTTGAACCCCTACATGATACCTACGTATCTATGTTTATACATTTCGTGCTCTTCATCCATTTACAAATCATTACCAAAACCCTAACCCTACCGACGTTAGGTCTTCCTCCCACATGCGCGTGTTGTTCTTCCTCCAGTTGTCGCTTTCCTTGTGCATGCTTTCTTGCATGTGTGCTTGTTGTTCTTTCTCCAGCTATTACTTCTGTTTCTACATGCTTTCTTTCCCATGATCGTCCTTCTTTCCACTTCGGTCTGGCGCCAACAAGGTCATATAGAAAAATATTACATGCCAACTCGCTACAACAATTCTCTCTATAAAATATGACTCATCCTTTATCTGAGACCTAGGTATCTCTATTTATATATTTCTGGCTCTTTAGTCATTACAATACATTACCAAAACCCTAACCCTACCATCGTTAGGTCTTTCATGCATGCGCATGTGACTCTTTTCCTTCCAACTGTCGCTTTCCTTCTACATGCCTTCTTTCCCAAAATCACCTTTATTTCCACCTTGGCCTACTTCCAATAGGCCCCCAACACTGACATGTGGCTCGTCCCAAGCCACCTACCCTTTATGCACTTCTTCTATCTCCCTAGTGATCGCCTGGAACTTCTCCTTGTGCTCCAATGCTTCTATTTGCGCCTACATGGTCTTCTCCTTGAGTGTGTCCACTACCTGGACTGCAATTTTGACACTGATTAATCCGGCGCATTTTTCCTGGGTCTGTGATATTACTGTCTTGCCTTCCTCTTCCTACACGATGACTTCTTCTACTCGCTCTTGGAGCGGTTCCATTTGAGCCTGACACTCCTTTTTCCCTGTTTCCATAGAGGTGAGTTCTTCCTATAGTTTCTTCATATCCTATGCCCCTTTGACATGCTTCATGATGTCCATTGTCTTTTTCCTCTGCTTGAGGTCTTGGATAGTTGCACTTATCCTTGCTTATTCCTTGTCCCATTGTTGGACTTGCTGATCTTCTTCTAACCTTGTCCACAGCTGTGTTGCTTCCTTGAACAAGTCGACTTTTGCGCAGACCTGTTGATCTATCTCCTGTAGCTGCTATGTTGCCTCCTACTTCCTTTGTTCCCTTACTTATGGTGGAGTTGTAGGTGTAAGTTTCTCATGGATATTATCGATATCCTTTTGATATTGATTGATTGCCTGCACAATCTAATAAATCTTCTCTACTACTATGAGTGCAGCCCTCTACGCGGACATTGGAATATTTTCATAGGTTCCTACCACTTTATACTCCAATCCATTCATGCACTCCCTTTCCTCTTGGGTCTCGAACTTATCCTGCTCGCATATTATTTCCATCACGTCCTGCTTCTCTGTTTCCTATTGAAATTCAGCTAAATCTGTGTGTGCACGAGACTGTACCTCTTGGGTAATGCTAACATGCAATTTGTGTAGAACCTTGGATGTTATCCATGGAAATACTAGTTGGATTTGGGCTAAGTCCTTCGGGGGTTTATGCCCCACGATCTCGTCCATGCGCAACATACTGGGTGTAATGTGGAATGTTGTGCTCGACTGTGGTATTTTTGGATTGTATCGCACTCGCCTTCTTCTAGTCTTTCTACTGCATGTGGTGTTTATGGCCCTGTTCCTGTGTTGTTGCCTGGTGTCTGTGCTTCCCCGATCTTCTTGAGGAACTATCTCATGTCTTCCAGCTCCTCCTGAATCCTATCTCTGTGGTGCGCAACATTGTCAAAATCCTTGTCTATACAATCTTGAACCATTCGGGCTATCATCTTGGCTTCATCCTCCATGATCATATATTCCGGAGGTGTTATTTGCACCTTCATTTTCTTGTGCACTCCCCTCGTCTGAATGGATGGCCTCTTATTCAAGATTGTTTCATGTGGATTGGGATTTGGTGTAGTCCCTTGCACATCCTTGGCATGTTTATGTTGTTCTTTGGTCGGCTACGTATTATCCTTCTTCCCCTTTTGGGTCCCCATCTTAGTTTTCCCTTCATTTGTTTGTGTTGTCTTTGTATGGCCCGTCCTTTGTTTCTTGGGCACTGGGACTTCTTGAGGTTGTGTTTCTCCTTGGCCTGCCTCCTCTTTTGTTGTCCTTTCTGGTAAGTCTTGGGTGAGGACTGGAATATTCCACTTGTCTTCCCAGTCTTTGATAACCATGTCGATGTCACCCTCTGTGATACAGTAGCGCATTTGTAGGCATTGCTTATTGGGGTCCTTCCACGCCTATATCCACATCGCATGTCACATGGCCTTGAAGTTGGCGATGTCTTGATATTATGTGACATCCTGTGATGTTATTCTCCACATGTTGGAAATTTCCTCTTACAGGTCTCGAAGGTATCCTTCAAATACAACTGCATTCGTTTTCTTGTGCTTAGCATCTGACGTGATGCCAAGTGATAAATACCTCCCTCCATAATTTAGCTTGGGTCTAGTGCCGAAGAATGTGTAACTCAGTTCCTTCCATCCCATGATCGCTATCAACATGAGTAGCCATGAGTAGTGCAATTTTGTTCCTAGATCCTGCGCATCCTTGCATTCATCAGAAACAAATTCAAGAGGTAGGGTGCCCAGCTAACTGTTGTTCCCTTGGTACACTGAGTTACAACTGCAACGACCCCAGCTGAGACTTCCTCTCTGTGGCATTTCCTTAGCAGCTTGCAGGCCAAGATTTTTGTGGCCATTTGTGTTGCGACATCATTGATCCTCTTGATGATGATTCCTCATGTCTCCCAGTCTGTACCATATTTATTCTTCATTTCCTCCACAAGTGCTTTCTCCTTTGTCTTATCATCGAGGAATTGCGTAGGATCCATGCCCCGGGATGGAAACCCTATAATGTTCGCAATAAGCTCTACATCTATCGAGATAAGCTTGTCCAACCATATATCCCTGCCATGTGTGACTTCCATCAGTTGTTTGATGCAAATTTTTGTGTATTGTCCTCTGCCAAAGTGTGGTAGATCAAGCAGACCTAAAATCCATGTTTTCTCCAATCTTGTTTCCCACTGAATTGGTTGATGAATTGGTTCTCCAACCGCATTCACTCCTATAGTCTGTAAGTATACTCTCTTTGAAAATTTCGGGAACTTGCCCGTGTCTGCTACATCGTGGTCCGAGTATTTTATCTTCTCAATATGACCCAACAAGTCTAGTTTCACTTGTACCCCATCTGGTATACGCGGCAAAACAATGATTGTGATGGGTTTCTTGTGAGGTGACCTAGGTACCTGTTGCTTGTCTTTCTTTAGTGGTGGCTGGCTCGAGGTTCCAATGGCCATCGTTTGTACCTCAAAATACCATTCTGGCCAACCCGTGACATCTTCTACTATTCCTTCCAATGGGTGGTCTGACACAGTCGTTTGAGACTCGTCTGGCTCAACTGTTTCTTCCTGATTCATTGTCATTCCATTGAGTCTCAGAGTTGCTTCGATGTTCTCTGGTTGTGCCTCCTTCAAGGTTTCCACGTCCTGGTTTTCTTGCTCATGTGCCTCTACTGGCATATCTACATTGATGCCCTTCATTGTTGGTTGTTGGTTTTGTTCCATCATAGGTGTGGGGTTCACCGTTGTTGTGTCTAGGGATGGGATTTCGTCAACATTGATGATCTCTGGCAGTTGTTGTTCGCATTCTTCTAATTGTACATGTGCCTTGGTTCTAACTCTGGGTTGTCTGGTAGACTGGCTTTCTTCTACTTTCTTTGGTGGTGCTATGGTGGTGAGTATAGATCATTGCTGAGTTTGAAAGGCCTCTATGATCTTTGTGAACTCCGCTCTGTGCTCCTTATGTTTTCTCTTCCTCTGTCTTGTCCAATCTCGCAATAGATTGTTTTCTCCTGCATCCGTGTTTTGTATATGCATCGCACGAAGCTTGTCGAAGATGCTACCTTTATTGTGGATTCAATGCACCTCTGGTTCCTTTGTACTTTCCATTACTCTCCCTTTCCATCTCTAGTTGGCGTGATTAATGCAGCATCCCATCGGTCCTTTCCAACAGTCAAGTCTGCATAACTTCGTCGTTTCGTACTGCTTTTGTCGTCTTTACTTTTCCCTCTTGTTTCCATGGTGACTTGGTCATTGGCCTTGTCCTCGCTGAGTTTGTATTCCTAAGTGTGAATGATCCTTCTTCTTTTGGCGCACTGTGCATCTGTTGGTACTGTTTACAATTTCATTTATTTTTTTTAACTGCACGGTGATTTTTCAAGGAGTGGGTAGTCGACTATCCTTGTATGGATTCAGTGCTCCCGTTGATCATCCCTCTGAGTTATGCGCATGATAATTCTTTCAAGTGTACATCTCCTCCATCTGTGACATTTTTTACTCCGTATGGTCCTAGCTAGTGCATTCTGAGTTTTCCTGGGTACTGAATGGATTTGTTATCATACATCAACACTAAATCTCCTTCCTTGAAAGTTTTCTTCTTGATGTGTCTTCCATGCCAAACTTTATCCCTTTCTTTCTGAACTTGTTGGTGGAACGCTGCTAAGGTTTGATCCTCCTCCATGGTCATCAACTGGTTTAGTCTCTCATGTACTGCGCCTCGTTATGTCATGTGTGTAATTACTACTACACGCAAACTGGGTACCAGAAATTCTAATGGCACCACTGCTTCCTAACCATATACCAGTTTAAATGGCCTGTGCCCTGTCAACTTCTTGCACGTAGTCCTGTAGGCCCATAATATTGCTGGTATTTTAAGGCCCCAATCATCCCTATTGACATTACAGATCTTCGTCAATGCATTCTCAAGAATTTTGTTGAATGCCTCTACTGTGTCATTTGTATGTGGGTGATATGGTGTACTTTTCTGATGATGGACTTCAAACTCTTCAATCATAGCATTGATAATGTTGTTTATGAAGTGCGTGCCTTGGTCGCTCATCAAAACTCATGGGCACCCAAATCGAGTGATTACTTGTTCAAAGAGAAAGTGTGTTGTTGTTTCTGCACTGCAATTCTTCACTGGTGTCGTTTCCGCCCATCTTTTTAGGTATTATGTCACGGTGATAATGTACCTTTATCCTGTTCTTTTCAATGGTGGGTTGATTGGTCCCAGAAATTATATTTCCCACTTATGGAATTCTTGCAATGTTACATGTGGTCTTAATGGCATCTCTTCCCTTCTGTTGAGTTTACCTACCCTTTGACAGGCATCGCATCTTTGACAGTACTCCTTCGAGCCTCGATGAATGGTCGGCCACCATAGACCTGTGCGCAATACCTTCTACGTGGTAGATTTGCCTGCATAATTCCCTCCTTCTATTCCCTCATGGGCTTCTGCTAAAACTCTTGGTCTTTTGTGTTCTAACACATATCTTCGCAAGATGCTATATGTGCCCATTTTTTATAAGTGCCTTGTGATCAGTTGATAGTCTGTAGCCCGGACTACCAGATTTTTCATCCGTGCGGTGTTGTATTCCGGCGGTGCAGTACCTGTGCTCAAGTATTGAATAATATCTACAAATTATTCATCAGCAATCTGGAGTGAAAATAACTGTGTCCGGGAAGTTTTCCTCTAAGTTCGTAGGTTCTTCCCCGTGTGTGACCCTTGATAGGTGGTCAGGTCCTACATTCAATTTCCCTGGCTTGACTATTACTTCAAAGTCAAATTATTGAAATAGTAGTAACCATCGACATATTCTCCCCCCCAACACTGGATTGTTGATTAGGTATTTAACGGTTGAGTGATCTGTGAACATATTAAAGTGTTTCCCCAATAATTAATGTCTGAACTTCTGCAGTATGTAGACCATATCTAGGCCTTCTCTCTCTGTAGTGTTATAGTTCTTCTCTGATTCTGACAGCTTCTGACTTGCAAATGCTATGGGGTGATCCAAATCCCCTACTCCTGGCTGCGCTAAGATAGCTCCAAGTGTTATGGTTGATGCATATACATGGATGTGTAATTTATTCTCCCAGTCTGGAAATACTAGTATCGACACGGTGACCATCTTTTCCTTTAGGGTATCCAAACCGTGTTGACAATCGTCGTTCCACTAAAAATTTATATCATTTATTAACAGTTTCTCCATTGGTGTGGTAATCTGTGCATATCCTTTGATGAACTTTATATAGTATCATGTGTGTCCCAATGTTTCTCTTAGCTAACGGATTGTTTTCGGTGGTGGTAAGTTAACAATTACGGCAATTTTTGCAGGATCTACTAGTAAACCTTGTTTGCATATTATATGGCCCAACAATATCCCAAACGGTGTTCTGAATATGCATTTATTTATGTTTAATGATATATGGAACTGCCTACATATTTCTAACATCATTCGTAAGACCGCTACATGGTCTTTCAACAAACTATAGACTATCTAATCATCCAGGTATACCTCGAGAAACTGGTGGATGAATTCTTTAAACGTGGCGATGACTACTCTGGACAATATTGTTGGTGCATTCTTCAGTCCAAATGGCATGACTATGTACTGGTAGGATCCCCATTCTGTCACAAACGTGCTCTTGTATCTGTCTTCTTATGCTATCTTGATCTGATGGTAGCCTGAGAATCCATCAGTTAATGAGTAAGTGTCATGTCCTCCTACGTTCTCCAACACTTCATCCTTGAAAGGTGTAGGGAACAGGTCATGTAGGCATGCATAGTTCAACTTCCTCAACTCGACGCATATCTGTATCCCTCCTTGTTTTTTGTCCTAAACTACCATCGATCTTATCCATTTTTATTCTTCGACCGGTTCTATGATTCTGGCTTCTAGCATCCTGTCGATCTCAACTTTGACTTTCTTCTTATATATTGGGTTCATTCGGTATGGTCGTTATCTAATCAGTCTCATGTCAGATCTAAGTGGTATCTTCATTTCTCTTAGCTCTTCTGCTATACATTTCATCTCTATAAATGTTGTGGGAAACAGGTCATTGTACTCACGCAGTAACTCTATTATTCTTTCTATTGTTTGTTCATCCCAGTAGTCTCCAATGCTGGCCATTTTGGGATTCTCAACTGTCCCAATGTTGACTTTCTTTATCTTGATCGGCGTGGAAATAACTTTTGATTCTATCGGTGGACCCTCCACTTCTCTTTCCCCTTCTTCTTCCTCGATCTGAATATCTCATGGATCGTCTTCATTCGGTGCTTCCTCCTGCACATCGTAACATGACAATAGTTCTTTGACTCTATTTGTTCCGTTGTTGTTCTTCTATGATGAGTTTGACTTCAGGTTCTTTGGTGAATATCACTCCTCTTATTTGTTTAAGAGCTGCATCTATGTTGGGTTTCTCATGCTCAAATGAGAAAGTGACTGTAAAGTTCTGTTGCAATGTCCTCTAGGTCATAGTTTCTTTGCGCAGTTCCTAGTTTGTATACCAGTTCGCTAGTATGCCCTCTAGAGTGTGTATGAAATGATGAGGCCATTCCTCTGGGGGTATCATTTTCCATAGCATTCTACACTTCTCCAAGTGTTTCGCTGGTGCTCCTTGTCCATCATACTTCGTTTGTTTGTTATTTTTTTGTTCTGCGTCGAACCTTAGGCGCAGTAACCACTTACATTGGTACCAACCCATGATTGTCTCTTTGTGTGCACCCCACCATCTTGCAGGTGTGGCCTTGAGTGCTATATAAAGTGCTAACAGTCTCTGATTCTCTAAAACTACATCTTCATATTGTGCCAAGAATGTTTCCAATTCGATTATTCCGTGGAAACTGGGTGGTTCCCTTATCTCTGTGCCTACCCATCTTACTACGCGGTCTATTTGTGCACATTGTCTCATAGAAACTTCATGTAGCCTTTGTTTCCAGTATTTTAAGCCGGTATCTGAGTTTGTCGCACATGAAGTAATGCTCCACCAATTGAGTATCCCATATGCAGTTGGTTTTACATAATCCTCATCGCACGAAGTTGTCATGTACAACTAGTTGATTTCCTCTAAGTCTAAGCAAGTAGGTTCTATAAAACTTTCCCCTTTTGATGGGTCTAATGGCGCAATGACCCTATATTCACCTGACTCAAATGTCATTTTTCTTGTCTTGAGATTGATTGTGGCCCGGTTGTGAAACACTCAATCCAAGCCAAGCAACGTTGGATATGGTGTTGTGTCGTCCACTATTGCAATCACTTCAAAGTCTTATTTAGTGTGCACTCCATCTAGGTCTATTGTCACTCCTTTCAATCTACCGATTGGTAGGACTCTATGTTGGTTTTCTAGTTTCAATTGAAAAGGTGAATATCCTAATGTGGGATCTCCCATGCATTGCCATGTCTTCTTTGGTAATACATTAACTTCATATTCTAGATCCAGTATGATGTCTCCCATGTTGAAATCTTCGATATTGGCATTGAGTCTGAATTCTCTACTTGTTCTTCTCCTTGTATGTAGGTGATTGAATGTCTTTTGTTCTAGTTTTCCTTTCATCTCTAAGCTACATCTTTCTAATATGTTTTGCAATATTTTAAAATATGATGGGTCATTCAATACTTTTACACATCATTCCAAAAATCCTTTGATTGTACTTACTTGTCCCATGGGTTTCATTTCGTTGGTATGATCCAATAACAGAGGCATCTCGTACTCCGATACTTCCATGCTTTGTTGCGTAGTTGAAGTCGATGTCATGTACTCCTTCTGAAATTCTTGTTTGGCTTGTTTAAATATATCCTTCTCTATCTGCGCGTCGAATTGCTTCCTTGGTTCAGTGTTCTTCTTCACCCACTGGTTTTGTCCTGGCTCTTGTCGGACTACGTTGTTTCTTGTTTTAGCTTCTCCGCAAGTAACTATGTTGATGTTTCGTCCTTCGTCCCTCGCTTTGGCTGAAATCCACTGAACATTCTGGTTTTTATGGTTCCTCTTTTCCAGGATCTTTACTAATAGTGTTGAACATTCTTTCGTATCATGGTCTGATGCGCGACAATACATACAAGTTGTTGGTGGAAGTGGACATTCCCTTGCATAATGTCCTAGTTGTTGGCAATTCTGGCATATCATTGGTCCTCTACCTCGTCCAAAACCTCCTCTTGCTCGTCCTCCACCTATGTAGCATGCTCGATCTCCTCTCGACACATTATACTGTGGCATTTGATTATACTGTGTGATATTGTACTGAGGTTGCACTGTATTATATGGTTGTTGCACAGTATTATATTGTTGTTGCGTAGTGGTGTATGGGGCTGGGAATTGATTAAATTGTGGTGTGGCTTGCCCAGTCATCATTTTTGCCTGCACTATGTATGTATCTGATGTCCTTTCTCGCATCAGATCCATAGTTCTACAATCTTTGTTGTCGTGGCCCACTGAATTGCAAAAGTTGCAATACAAACTCTTTGGGACTGTCTGGTATTTCTGCATCATTGGGCAATGATATGGATCGTGGCCAAATTTCTTACAAACTTCGCACCATGGTCCTCTTGTTGGTAACATATTTGGCATTCCTACTGCCATATACTGCGCGAATTTTGAACATTAGTTCTTGTGGAGTCATTTTGTCCTGCATGTAGTGCACCAAACAACTTCTCGTTTGTCCTTGACCTTATTTTGGTTTAGCTGAAATGTTAATTTCTTCAAATACTCCTTCAGCTCCTCGATGGTTGGGTCCATCTGTTGATATTGGTTTTCTTCCAGTTGTAGGGATGCCTACAGAGCCTCTACCTGCGTTTGGAACTTTTGTTGTTGCAATGGGTATTTTAAGTGAGTCATTATGAAATTTATATTACACAATACTATGACAACACTTCTAAGATTGATGGATGATATCTTAAGACCATTTCTCGAACTTGTTTATTGTAGCCTCCTTGGATGATATTTTGACTTTTAGCAAGATTTGGGAAGATCATTTGAAACATTTGGAGATGATATTTTTAACCCTTCAACACACTTAATTGCAAGCCAACATGAAGAAATATGAGCTTGGAAAACAATTATTGTTGTGTATGGATTTTGTAGTTAGAGGATGTGAATTTTGTATTGACCTAAGAAATATAAAATTAGTTGTAAATTGGTTGATCCCAGATAATTTAATTGAACCAAGGTAATTCATGGGGTTAGAAAATTATTTAGGAATGAAGTGTCTATTCAATGCACATTAGAAAAGGCAAGTATAACCTTTCAATTCATTGCAATTGAAAACCAAGTAACTGAAGCTTTGACATGAAAGAATTTTAATGCATCAATATTAAATCTAATGAAACTTGCAACTTCATTTGAAATCAAAGAAAATGTCACATGATACATAATGGGGGAACCTTTGATACAACGAAGGAGTTGGATAACATAACACTTGAAACTTTTGTTGGTGCAATCATAATATACCCCAAATAAAATAAGGAATTGTACATCATAGTTTAGGCATTGAAGTACTACATGAATTATTTGTTGGGAAAACAAAAAAAAAAAATTCACTCAAATCATAAGCTTCTATAATCCTTGTCAATTGATCCAAGTCACAACAAAGCCCAGACTTCAAGTGAATAGATTCTCAAGAAAATTTTAATCCACACTCTAGATGATAATGGATATAAGTTGAAGAGAATTCTATCGTTTATTTACAATTGCATGGGTATCCCAAGGATATAAATCAAACATTGGTTCATTTGTTGTGAGGCTATAACATCCCAATATTTGGGAAGA
>ML823350.1:40736-66104 GCA_009831015.1 Picea engelmannii | reverse complement strand
AAGTTGGCCATGTATCTAGAAGGAAGAAAATGGCAAAAGAGGACAAGCGTGATGAATAGGAGAAAAACTTTCACATGGTCTTTTATCGCATGTCAGAAATGATCGAGCGAATGTATGGAGATTACGAGAAGAGGATGAAGAAGAAAGGGAAGAAAAAGGAAGCACATGCAAATGATGATGCTTAGGTAAACAAAGGGTCTAGAGGAGATCCGTCTGAGCCTCCATCTTCACCTTCGAGTTCTAGTTCTTCTTCCTCTAAGCATTCTCATCATTCTCATCATTCTAGACATAAAGCCTCTTTTAAGAAACCATTATTAAAGCTTGATGTAAAATTTTATTTACCTATGTTTAATGGAGATGCTAATCCTGGAAAGTTAGATAATTGGATCCGAGAGATTGAAGTTTATTGCCGTGTCCAACATATTGATGAAGAGGAGGTTAAAGTGCAACTAGCTTCTCTTCGGTTGGAAGACACTTCTCTCGTATGGTGGGAGACCAAGCTTCAGGACACAAGTAATTGTGGTAATATTCTTTCCTCATACTTGGAATTTAAATCAACGATAAGGAAGCAATTTTATCCATTAGGGTATTTACATAAAGCAATGATGGAATGGAAAACTTTAAGGCAAGGTAAAGGTCAAATAGTCCAAAGTTTCACAGAGGAATTTAGGAAGAAATAACTTGCACGAAACATTCCTTTAGATTCCTATGAAACGTTAATGAAGTATATTGGCGCACTTTACAATTATATTCGTCATACTTTACTATTGTTTAGCCCCACTAGTCTTGACAAAGCTTGTGTGCAAGCCACTCACCTTGAAATCAGGGGTAAGAATGTACAGGAGGAAAATCCATTAAAGCACTGTAAAAACCATTTCAACGGGAAAGGAAATGGGAAGGACAAGAGGACAAATGCAAGAAAGAATGAAGAAGGAAAACCCTCTTGCAACCATTGTGAGAAAACTGGTCATGATAGTGAACATTGTTGGAAACTACATCCAGAATTAAGGCCAAAGCAGTTTAGAGGCAAGGGGAAGCCAAAGACCATAAATATAGTGCAACATGATCTTGGTTTCGATTCAAGTGATGAAGAAAGGATTGCAACAATCAGGATGCAAGGTAAAGATTCCTTTTATGCATGTTCCAGTTATTTAAATGAATCACATGATGATGATAAAAGGATAATTGCACTATTCCACATAAGAGTTGTATCGAAACATACCAAGATAGACACATTATTTGATACGGGTTCCTAGGTCAACTTAAAATCAGAGACACTTGTTAATAAATTGGAACTAACCACAAGATCTCACCATAAACCTTACCCTCTCGGTTGGTTATCTGATAAAGCAAAGTTAAATGTCACTAAGCAGTGTAGATTGAGGTTTGCTATTGATTCTAAGATGATGGATGAAGTGGATCTAGATGTGGTTCCTTTGGATGTCTGTGGTATTGTATTAGGGAGTCCCTATCTGTATGATAGAAAGGCTATATTCTTTTGAAAGGAAAAAACATACCATATTACAAAATATGGAGTGGAATACATCATTAAAGCTCACAACATAAAGGACAAATAAACACTTGTTAGTTTAGGCCAAGTAAAAAGAGTTATAAATACTAACAAGAATCTTGTACTCACGATTGTAAAGGGGGAATTCCATGATAAGTCTAATGTTGTTACTACTCTTGATCCTTTACATACGAATGCATTTCTTGAGATGAGATAGGTATTTCAGTGGGAAATAAGCCATCATAAGACCTTCAACACTTTAAAGATCGACATTGTGCTAATGCTCACCTTCCCTGACCTTCAACAACCATGGAAGTTTGATACGAGTGTCAGTACCAATGTCATAAGGACAACCATGCTCTTTAGATATCCTACTGTTACATCTATTGTTTTGAAGAATGTTTCCTTATCTCATATCAATAATGATGGAAGGTATACTTATGATGAAATCTTCAAAGATGTATGTGGGATCTTCCAGGGTTTGTAGGTGAATAAGTTTTGTTTGCATAAAAACTTATTCCACCATTTGAGTAAAACCCGTTTTCCTTCCTATAGGGAAGTGCATGTAATTGAAGAATCTTTTGTTTCATTTGTACTTGGGCATTTGGGAATTGTAATGTATTTATAGGGATGGCATTTTCCTTGAAGGAAATTATTTGTAACCACTATTGTAAAGGACTGTGTGTTGTACTTTTGTAAGTCTACTATTGAAAGGCCAGGGCTGTACACACCACTTCCTATTTCCTCTTATCCTTGGGAAATTTTTTAAGTGGATTTTATAAGGGGATTTCCCATGACTAGTATGAGTCATGTCTACTTAGGTGTAGCAGTGGATGGGTTGTGTGACAAGCAGGTTGCTCTTTTGTTATCCCAGTATGTAAGGGTCCATTTCGGGATGTCCACATTCATTATCTCTGGTCAAGAGTCTCGATTTTTAGGAGTATATTGGACAAATTTGTGGCAGCTCATGGGCACCATGATGGGGAGGAGAATTTCTTTCCATCCACAGGCCGACAGAAAAACATAGGTGGTAAATAATACAGTGGTCCAGTTGCTTCAAGGATATTGCAGCAAGCATCCTAAGTCATGGGATGATCAATTATTGTAAGTCCAACCTATGTATAATCCAGTCACTCAGGATTCACCAATTGAGACTTGTCTTGTGTATTTACATAAGATTGCCTTGGAATTGTTGTATGGGAAAGATGTTTGGGAGAGAGATGCAACCCACAAGTTTATTCAGAGGATTCAATAGGTCAACCAAGTAGTCAAGGAGCGGATGGAGGAGGATGTCATACTAGATCGAAGACTGAAGAATTCACGCAGGAATGGAATTACTTATCTTCACCTACACCTAAAGGGTACACATTCTAGCAAGGCATGGAGGATTGAGAAGGAAAGAGTGAGGGAGAAATCCCCTCACTTACCAGTTGATTGATGAAATATTTTGGTGGTCCAAAAATCTCTCAGTGGGAAGGCGTGATCCAAAAAGGATCTAGAGAAGGTTAAGAATAACTCAAAACTCATAGAGGTAACTCAAAACGTTCAGAATGGCTCTAGTAGACAGAGAAAGGGGAAAAATTCAAAGTTCCCAAAAATCAGTGAAAATGACATGATCACGAAGAGTGCATCGCAAGATTTCTAACGATGCAAACTTCTCGTCAAACAAAGTTACGGTTTGAAAGATATTCACGGTCAACCAGGACTAGTCAACAGGGGACACATCATCATCCGTACTGCTGATGTCAGAAACCGATGTGGTAGGGTGACATCATCGTATGGGATGTTGACATCAACATGCCACATGGAAACACCATAGGCTACCATGTGTCACCCACCTATGGAATTTTCAAGGGTCCATATGGACCAATAGAAAAGTGCCACGTGGCACCCGTAGGAGATGCCATGTGGCACCACCTAGGGAGTGCCATGTGTCAGTATGAAAGTAACAGGGAGATCCACGTCAACATACGAGTAAACATATCAGTAGGTGCCATGCGTCCCAATCATGGGGCGACACGTGGCATCCTGAGAATGCCCAATGTTAGCTCGTGAACAATTTTTGTTTAAAAAAAATAAATGGCCGGTCCGCCAAATCTGGAGGACCACGCCAATTCTGTATAGTCATTAGTAGAGTTTCTACCAGGTTGATAAATGTAGCGGGGGTTACAAAAATGTATATATATATTAAACACTACCAAAAATGGAGGCCGACGGGTTCGACCCCGGAACCTTCGGCTAGTACAACGCCTTTAAAACTTTGCCCTAATCAACGTGCCAGGGGATGTGGCTTGGTACATCCACCACCTTCATTATTTAAAAATTCATATTCTCCCAGAGCCAGGGGGAAGGCATGTGTGCCCGTAATTTACAATCCGTGACATGGATTTCGAGACAAATGTTGTCATAATTGCAGGTACAGAGGGCACAAAAACCGAGACATAATTTCTCTTGGGCTTGGGGGTGCCAGAGTCATATCGGAGTGTGGAGACATAAATTTTTGGGTAATTCGACGCCATGAATCCAATGGTGATGTTTGTTTTTTGAGCTGAGCATTATTTCTTCAGCTCGATTTTAGAATGAGGTATATTCATGTATTTGCCAAATTCTTTTGCCGAGTTAATAAAAGAGCCTACCCATTTGAGAGCAGGACCCGAAGACGTAGTCCACCAGGGACGAACTATGTTATCAAGTTTTGTGTTAAGATCTTATGCTTATGTCTCTTCATTTGTAATTTTTCCCTTCTTTAATGGTGCACTTTAATTTATGCTCATTTAATACAATTCTTTACAAGTCACGATGAAAATATCCCAGATCACCCAAAGTGGGTGTGGACTTTCTCTTGTGTTGTGTCTTTTTCCTTAATGGTAACTACCAGATATTCACTTGATATGGGGATGCAAAAAACCCAGTGCATTGTATGATAGTACAAAGGGTATGGATGATCAAGCCACAAATAACTACCATGCAACCTAGTAAGGAGGAAGTGAACACATGCCTGAACCATTGGGGCTCA
Source organism: Picea engelmannii (assembly GCA_009831015.1). Lineage (NCBI taxonomy): Eukaryota > Viridiplantae > Streptophyta > Pinopsida > Pinales > Pinaceae > Picea > Picea engelmannii. Next base: position 61,578 of record ML823350.1, on the reverse strand, counting down.
ACTAAAATGGGGATGGTTGAGAAATGGACGAATGATAGACTTTTATAGGGAATTTTCCCATTTCTAGGTAACTACTTTCTCTGTAACATCATCTCACTTGGAAATGCATGCATACTTATCGAATTAGAGTTATGGGAACTAGTTCGGGTCACACACATTACAGTCTGACATTTGAGCACTGATATTTTCCCCAATTTTGTCCCTTTAAAATTTACACCAAACGACATCACTGGTTCTAGAACCAACCATTATTTTATCACCTTGGTATTTTGTCTTGCTTGGGGTTTTCTTAAGGAAGCCATCCTTTTTTTGGATGAATGCGATATTGTAATATTGTGATATCAAAGTGATAAATAACTATGGGGCTCAACAACACAAGACAACTTTCCTGGTGCTAACCAAAGAGAGTATGTGATCCTTTTCTCTTGGTAGTGTTTGGATATGAATAAAAGAAACTCTAGAAATTGAGTAAGGGAAGATAAATGGGGGGATCAATGAGACAAAACATTTTGTTCACCAAGAAGTACTGTAATATTAATGATGCATGTTGTCCACTTGGATTTGGAGTTACAACCCGATCATTGTTGTGATTCAATTGAAAATATCTTTAATTCTCTCCGTAAAAGTTGCCTCAGTGGACGAGGATCATTCTCTACATCCTTTATGTTTTCCTTTCCATTGGGAAACATAATTAAATTTCCACTCATTCCAAATCGGGAAAATTGCTCCCCTTAGAAGTGCATTAATGGCCCGATTTTTCCTGAATCAAATTAAATCTATTTGGCGTAATTGCTTATCGCATGCACCTTTATTACACCCATGAATTTATGCTACCTAATATTTCAATGTGATGTTGAATTCTCTACACATGTGCGATGTCTTATTCTTTGGGGGGTTCCGTACATGATTCTTGCRCACCCCTTTATCAATTCATCAAGTCTGAATCTACCATGTCGAYCGTTGGTGGGTCACAACACTTTTTCACATAGATCCAACTTCTTAGTATTTTCCATGGAGRATMTTCACTAGTCACAATTRGATCTGGGGGAATCCATGGACCTCCCAACTCATACTTAGGTATGCACGGCTTGTTTGTTCACTCTATAGGAGATGGAGGAACTAGATGGACATAATTGCTTATCAACAGAGTGCATTGGGTTTTAAGATAKATTCTTCATGCACCTTTCCTTTTCTTGGCTACTCAAAACCTATCACAAGAACACATGTATCAGTGGATGTATACCCCCGACTTGAAACTTTCCCTTATGGATTCTTCCACAACTTCCCATTCATGGATATTTCCCCRATGTKCTACCCACCATTGCGTAGGTATACYTACTAACACTGTATCGAGGGCACGTGCTTGGTGGAGTAAGGGAATATTCTGCAAATGGAMAATGAAAGTATAAACCAGATCCATCCCATTGAAACTGTAGGGACCAAATTCATCTTCACACACTATGGTGGTAATTCATGCACATCTCCTAGTAGAGACTTAATAATACAACTTATTTTTCCACCTTTCCATGGCATCCTTTGAATTAGTATCATAGGAATTCACACTTATATAGCTTAACTCTTCATCCAATGTGGGATTGATATAATATTCCCTATGCACTATGATACGATATATGTTTTCAATAATGGATCTTTGTGCATCCTGATTCATGGGATCATTGTATATGTCACCTTCATTTAGATCCAATTCTCCAGTCATGCATAGGGTGTTTGTCTCAAACGACATTCATCACTTCTTCAAATTCAACAAATCATTGTTGTCGAATGCCCAATCAATACCAATTATGACAGGGTAGGGATCTGAGTCATCCATGATTTCAATCACCTAAAAATATTTCTTAGTATTCACCCCCTCTATGTTTAATTCAACCTGCTCCAGCCAACCTATAGGATAAAATCTATATTTATTTGTCATTTGAAGCTAAATGGGGGACCACACCAATTTTGGTTTACCCATCAACTCAAAATATTTCTTTCTCAATATATTCACATTGGATCCTAGATCCAACATGACACTGTCTATCTCATAGCTTCCAAGTTCACATGTCATATTGAACTCTCTTCTTGTGTGCTTCTGTTTACTAACATGGCACACATCCCTTTATAGAAGTGGGGTTGATATATATATATATATATAGCTATCCATTCTTCTCCCATGTATGTTTCTAACATGTGCGTCAAATTTGTTGCAGCATCATGATCATTCAACAACTTCAAACAAAAACACAAGAAGTTACTTACTTGATATTTGGCTTGTTCTGCATGACCCATGTAATGAAATGCTTCTTATTGCACCATGTGCTTCAACTCTTTGTGCACATACTCCTTGTTTTCCCTCTATTCATCCCATTGTAATTCTTCTTTCCTGTGGGCTTCTTCCAGTGACCTATGGGTTGCATGTTGTACCTCCTCATGCACATAAGCTTCTTCCAAAGACTTCTATGTGGCACACTGCAATAGGCTCGAGCCTCCTCTATAGACATTTGTGTTGTAGGTTTTACCTACTTGCATACTCGAGCCTCTTCTAGTGACCTTTGTATCACATGTTGTAGCTATTCTTACACCCTTTCTTCCTCTAGGGATATTTTTTCATTATGCAAGAACTGCTTCTACAATGAAACATCAAACTTAGGAGGATGAATCAATACCTTTATTATATTCCTCTCTATTCTCTAGCCTGAACTTTCTTGATGCTCTAAGTCCATTCCCATCATTTCTCTACCTTGGTTTATCACCCATACATTAAATTCCTCATTCTTCTTTTGATTCCTGCACAGGTCTATAATTACCATGCTATAATGTGCCTTCTTCTCTTCCCACCTTGACATGTTTAGTGTTATAGAAGTATCCACAGAGTGTGCACTTTTTGGTGCAAAATATCGATACATAACCTATCTTGAAAAAATTAGAACAAGTGGGCGGTCTTCCTCCATCTCCTCCTCATCCTCATCCATATCCACCCCTCAGACCTCCTTGGTATCCACATCTCTCAGCACCTCCTCAATCACTACATTTATGCTCTTCCTGAACTCAAAAGACATCATGGATGTGGTCCTGCATCAACTGCAATGATTGAAATTTTTTTATATTGTTCCCTATAGATTTGAAAAACTCACAGAATGGAGTATGATGAGTTTTCAGATATTTATTTAGTGTTGGATAGTGGGGTGGGATATGTCCCCACTATCTAGAAATATCGCACCATTCTGTCAGAGGCCTAGTCATAAATGTATTTGGCACACCTGTTACCAGAGAATTTCCTAATGTACAACATTCATCCTAGTGATGACCTTCCGATCGACACATAGTACACCATATGTTCTCACGCACCACCTTCTCCTTCATCATATCTTACAACTTCATTGTCAAGTTTGCAAGCTGGGATTGCACTTGCACCAATCTTGCTAATGTTTCTCCACCTCTTGGTGTAGCCTCCAAGTGCATTACAATGTCCATCACTTTTGCCTAAGTAGTCACCTTCTATTGGGTGAGAAGGACTCGGATATGGGGAAGCAACCACAGATTGAAACATTCTGTGTCATGAATGTCTTGGATATGGAAATTTATCCTATCTAACAATATATAAAACCATTGTTCATAATCCCACACAGTCTCTCTCAAATTTTGTTTGATCTCCTTAATCTCTACAATGCATTGAGATTCTGACTTAGGATTTTGGAACTCCTTAAGAATATCTCTCTTAATTTCTATCAAGGACCTCATTTGTCCCACTAGTGTAGTTTACTTGTACTTCATGTCCCACGCCAGGGCTCTATCCTTGAAATTTTTCTCTAGCTATGCAATCTTTGATGATTCATATGTGATCCTATTCAAAGACCATATAGCCTCACACGTAAACCAATACTTCTCTGCATCATCCTTACCCTTCCCATGGAACACAGGTAGCCTCAGAGTTGTATTCTAATTTTCCATTCTAAATCTAAGACCATTTCCTCCTAACTAACTTCTTAGTGTTGGGGATCTCGGTACTGATAATCTTCGTTGCAAAGTATTTTTGACTTCATTCTCTTATTCACCCATATATTCTCTCCTTTCTTCTCCTACTCCTATAGCCACATCCTCTATTATTATTTCTCCTCAATTACAAATGTGCAAGGGGGGTAGTTCAAAGTGGGGGTACCTCCATATTCTCCCATCATTTCTTGTGAGGGAACCTAGAGATTTTCCTACCCGCAACCATGCATGACCATATACTATCACTAACTCCTCTTCCCTTCCTTGTGGGACACATTCATCATCCTCTCCTACTTCCGTGCCTCTACTCTACGCTTCATCCTCTTCTAAAGTTGTGACATCTCACAATAGCCAAGGGGGTCAAAATTTGTTTTTTCTACCCCTACTACCACTTATTATGGTATCTTCACTAAATAACCTAATTCTATTGCTGCACCTCTTCATCAGCCTATCTTCGTCTGTGCTCGTCTCTGGAATAATACTCTCTCGTGCACTTCCTTCTGGTGTTGTCTCCTTCCTCTTCATTTTGGACCTGACCCCTCATATCGTACCCATTTCTAATTTCTTTATTCTCCTCTCTTGATCCAGGTGGATATCGGTGGCCATCCACATATTCCACCAGCTCAAAGAACAATTTTCATTTTGACAGTTTTTGTTTTATAGTTTTTCGGGTCCCATACTTCCAGGGCCGTTTCGAGGCCCTAAACTATGTTTTTTTGGCTCGACAGTGCCTATTAGATAGTTGAAGGAAAATGTTAGTCCAAACAAAATGTGTAATCCTCAGATATATCTTTCCAACGATGTATCAAGTGACCCAAATGGAGAGCGTATGAAAACGTTACAACCTCATGAAGTTGACGTATCAACTACCCCCATCGGGGCCCACAAACGTTTTGGCATTTCATCTCTTGGGGTTAGGGTTTTGGATGTTTGAGGTTTTCTCATTTATGTTTTATGTTAAAAGGTCCTTTCAATCCTCATTGTACTCATCTACTTGCGAATGAGCATAGTTGTCACATCTCTTCTTAGAGATAAGATGCTACCATTCGAGCAAGTTTGTTTCAATCTGCATTTTTACAGTTTTAGCAGGTTCTGTTTATTAATATAAGTCAATTTTTATCGTATCTCTGTCTGTTTATTTGGTATACACATGTATTTCATTTTGTTCCATTTATAAATATGGATTATTGGTATCAAACCAGTCTTCTCTTTATTTGTTTCTCTATGTATGTCCCCAACAAGGTTAAGGTACAAGGAGTTAGGAATCAAAGTAGTTGAGCCCTTGCAAGATCGTCCCCACCGGTCACGAAAACCTCCCATGGCAGAAGAAAATAGAGACGATGGTGCATGAGATCCTTTTAAACTATTGCTCGAGGAAGCCCTCACATGACAAAGGAACGAGATGATGGATAAATTTTTATAGATCCTTCAACAATTGCCAACAGATGATGCATATTCATCAAGCGAAAACTTTGGAGGTTCCACTCCCTTCAAGGTACAAGTCAATTTTCACATCCCCTTATTTGAAGGCCATATATATGTGGATTTTGTAGATAAATGGTTGAATCTTCTAGAAGGGTATTTTTTGGTCCATAATTTTTCCAATAGAGAAAATATTACCTTTGAGCTCCTTAAGGTTGTCCCCCATGTCAAGGATTGGTGGGAGACTTACTGTGAGTAAAAGGCCATCGAGGAATTTGCCATATTTTCGGTCTCACCCACTTGGGATTCTTTCAGGGATGCTATTAAGGAAAAATACTACCATATTGAAAGCTACGATGACCAATATACGACATGGACCACACTGCGACAAGAAATGGGATAGAAAGTACTGAAGTTCACAAATATATTCCATACCTTTCACACCAAGCTGGGTATGAAAGACTCCAAATGACATTTGGCTCTCAAGTACCACAACTGTCTGCATATAGACATACACACATAAATGGAGTTTGTATACATCTCATCACTAGGCATGGCTTATCGACATGCTGTCAAAATAGAGAAAAGATTTAAACAAAAGAAGCATCAGTTTGGATCCGCAAATTCCTCACAGAAGAAGCAGGGAAAAGGCAGTCCCAAACCACAAAATAAATGAAAGAGAAAGGATGGAACCCCTCAATACAACCATTCCAAGCTGCAAAAAAATAAGGGTAATCAGAAGATGAAGAAAGAAACTAGGAAGTGTTGTGAATTCCATAAAATACCCTGGCATAACACCGATGAATGTCGCTTGAAGAATTCATTGGTGGATGAGATAAAAGACTCAGAGTCAGAGGAATTTCTGACTCTAAATCAGATAAAAACAAGGGGAAGCATATCATTGATTCAGAACCTAGTTCCATTGTCACTACCACCAAGGTCCAACCAAGTGAACCAGAAGAACTGGAGGAAGGTGAATTCCTTTTTCACTCATAGATGTGGGTGAAGGATGATCCACTGCATTTCATTGTCGATAGAGGAAGTAAAAAGAAACTGATATCAATAGATTTCATCAAGCAATTGAACCTAATGATGAAACCACACCCATATCCCTACATCATCGAGTGGCTCCACCAAGGAAGAGATATCCATGTCAGCCAATAGTGTCATCTGACCTACGACATCAAGCCCTTCAAGGATGAGGCATAGCATGATATTTCCCCCCTTGAAGTTTGTGATTTTATTTTAGGCAAACCATACTTGTGGAAAAACCATGTTGTATATGAGTCTAGACCTTGCAGTATTATCATTACTTTGGGTAGACAATTGTAGAGTATACCATAGGTATCTTGGCCTACTTCCATTTCTTTGATCTCTGCTAAGAAATGTAGGAAGGTCATTTTCAAGACTGGGAAATTTTTCCTCTTCATGATTCTCTCTCTCTCAAAGTGAACAGAAGTTCACAACCACATCCATGGCCTTTGCATAGGGCCTCTCCATCCAGTAGAAGCAGGTGGAAAAGATCATGGAAGAATACAAAGACATATTATCCTCACCCATTAGGGTACCGCTGCACTATTAGGTCAAGCATTCAATTGATCTAACCCCCAGTGCACCTATACCAAATGGAACAGTCTATTGCATCTCTTTGATGGAAAATGAGGAAATCAAGTGACAGATCCAGGAGCTGCTTCAAAAGGGGCACATTCAACCCAACTCCTCACTGTGCGGGAGCCCAATTGTACTCGTGCAAAACAAAGATGGAACTTTGGGACTCTGCATTGATTATAGGGACCTAAACAAAATCACAATCAGGAATCGGTACCCAATTCGATGAATGGATGACCTTCTTGACTAGCTCAATGGAGCCAAGTTTTTCATTAAGATTGAATTGATGTCTAGCTACCACCAGGTCCCAATAGAACATACTGATGTATGGAATATTTATTTTTAGTCCAAAGAAGGTCTTTTTGAATGGCTAGTCATGCCCTTTGGTTTGAAAAATTATCCAACAACTTTCTTGAGATTGGTGGATGATGTATTGCAACATTTCACCAATTATTTTGTTGTGGTATATTTGGATGATATCCTCATCTTCAGTAAGAATTGGGAAGAACACTTGCAACATATTCAACATGTCCTTCATACTCTATGACAACACAAGCTATATGCTAACTTGGAAAAATGCTCCTTCGACATGAACATGGTCCAATACATTGTTGATGAGAATGGTGTGCATGTGGATCCAACCAAGATTCAAGTCATTCATATTTGGACAACCCCAACCACACTAACTGAGCTTCAAAGTTTCTTAGGACTTGCAACCTTCTATCGTAGGTTCGTGTTGGGATTCTCCCATATTGCATGGGCCCTCAGCCAAGTGACGAGGGTGGTGGAAAGGAAAATTTTTTGTGGGGAAAATCACAACAACAAGCATTCGATGATATGAAAAATCACTTGTGTTCAACTCCAGTACTCTCCTTACCCAATCAACAATAATATTTTGAGATAGAGACTGATGCCTTAGACTATGACGTGGGTGCATTTCTCACTTAGCATGGTCATCCAGTGGCATATCATAGTGAGACACTATCAGATGTCATCCATAAGTAGCCCACCTATAACAAAGAAATGTATTCCATTGTAAAAGCATGCTGACAATAGAGGGACTACATTCTCGGGAAGGAGACAATCATCCACACTGATCACAAGTCTCTGCAGTTCATGCAGACACAAGGAAAATTGTAGAACGACTGCCATAAAAAGTGGTCCACATACTTTCAAAAGTTCCATATCAACATCAGATATAAGACAATGAGCAACAATCATGTCACTAACTGCCTCAATCAACCTCTAGTTGCATATTTAACCATGGTGCTCCAATCATGTGGTCGTAAGGCATCCAAGTGGCCCCAACTCTACAAGAGTGATCCTGTCTTTGCTACCACTTACCAGATGGTGGGAATATGCATGACTGTCACTGAATTTCATATTCAATATGGACTGTTATTCCACCTAGGATACCTTTGTGTTCCTTGAAGCGATCATGCAAAGTTCATTTGGGAAGCTCACTACAGTCAAGTGACAAAATATTTTGGCATGGAAAAGACCATGGCAGTACTAGAAAAACATTTCTATTGGTTGAAACTGCACTAAGATATCAACAAGTATATCAGGTCCTACACTACTTGCACCATTTCAAAACCAACCACTAAGAATTAAGTTGTGTACACCCCTATACCTACTTTCGACAGGCCATGGGAATCCATATCAATGGAATACATCTTGGGCCTTCCTTCAACCAAGTAGGGAAATGACTTTGTTTTTGTGGTAGTTGATCAGTTTTATAATATGTCCATCATAACATCTTGTAAGAACAATATCACAATGGAGGCCACTACCAAACTCTTCCTCGGACGGGTGTGGTTACACTTCGGGATACCACACACTGTCATATCATATTGGGACAACAGGTTCCTAAGCACATTCTGGTGCAACCTCTGGTCACTGTTGGACACCAATCTCACCAAATCCACTGCCTTCCACCCCCAAACTGATGGCTAGGAAAATATCATCAACAAAATGATCATGCATATCTTGCCCATGTACAAATCCAAACATCTAGACACCTGGGATGAGAGTCTCCCCTATTTTTAACAGAACTACAACATATCCCTTCATATCTCGATTGGACACAATCCCTTTCAGGTGGAGTTGGGATTTCAACCATTGGGTCCCCTTGATGTCGCACTTCCCCTAGCATCCATACAGGAAGAATCATCCCATGCTCAATATGAGGCTGACAAAGCCCCCAAGTTTATTGAATGGATTCAAGAAATTTCTAAACCGATCCATGATATTTTATAGAAATCCAATGCTAAGTACAAACAACGCCATGATTAACACCTGGTGTCACACACGTTTTGGGTGGGAGACAAGGTTTGGTTGCATACATGACCTCATTGGAAGCTTCATCCACTTCACTATGGACCTTACACCATCACCAAGGCTGTGGATGAAAATTATTTTTAACTAAGTATTCCCCCCTTCCTTGGCTTGCACCTAGTGTTCAATGTGGACCTCCTTTGACCATACTTCCCACCATTATTGGACACATCGAAGGTTGTAGAGAAATTGACACTGACATAGATCAACCATGATTGTATGGAACATGAAACCATTGATCATATGAGGGATAATCAAATTAAGGGAACTCGCCAATAGAGGATCCAACTTAATTAGGTTGTCAGAGCAGGGAAACTCTTGCACCAAGGCAAGTGGCTCACCCCGGGCCAAGTTCAACATAAGTTTCCCCATCTAATGAGGGAAATAAACACAATGGAGACCATTGATTCCTAAGGGGGAGGAATTATACATGTGGATATCGGTGGCCACCCACCTATTCCACTAGATCAAATAACAATTTCCATTTCGACAATTTTTTTTTTACATTTTTTGGGTCCCAAACTTCCGGGGTCGTTTGAGGCTCTAAATGACGTTTTTGGGCTCGACAATGCCTAAAATATAACCAAAGTAATATGATAGGATGAAATTAATATGTACTCCTTGTCTATACCTTTCCAACAGTGTATCGAACACCCCAAACGAAGATCATATACAAAATTTACACCCTTAGGAAGTTGACTTATCAGCTACCCCCATTGGGTCCCACAAACCTTTTGGTGTTTTATATCTCGGGGTTAGGGTTTTGGATAATTAGGGTTTTATAATTTATGTTTTATGTTAAAAAGGAATTTTGAGCCTCATTGTACTCATATACTTTTGAATGAGCGTAGCTATCACATCTCTTCTTAGAGATAGGTTGCCACCATTCAAGCAACTTTGTTTCAATCTTCATTTTTATAGTTTCAACAAGTTCTCTTTATTAGTGGAAGTCAAGTTTTAATGTATATCTATGTGTTTCTTTGCTATACATATGTATTTAATTTCATTCCATTTATAAATATTGATCATCTGTTCTTCTTTCCTTATTAACTCAACTCTTCTTGCATATCTTTTGGATCTTTCTCTCCTCTGCTCCTATGGGTCCATTCTTTCTCTCACCTCAACTTTGTATTTTCTGGATCCTTTCAGAAGATCCATCTCCTCTCTCTCTTTTCCCCCTTCTTTTCATTCCCCCCAGTGCTATGGGAGTCTACTTATCCACCCTATTGGGATCCATGTACATCAACCCTTTCTCCACGAACAACATCTTGATCCATAGTGGGATTTCTTCTAGCAATATTTTCTAAGGACCTTCATCAAAATTTCTTTCAACCTTTTTGAAATAATCATTTTATTATATAACAAACTCAATAATATAAATTTCCTTCACCTAGGAAAACAAAATTCAATTGCTCAAGCCCACTTATTATTTAATTCCTTCAGCCTATCGACTATAGTATGGTCCCAAACTAGGGGTTCCTGGGGTCTCAAAGAAGTATTAGTAGAAACTTTCCTCTTCAACTATTCATACAACAAACATGGAAACTTGACAAATAAAATCTCATGCAAATTAGTGTATATATACCTCTCCTTTCAACATTCCATGTTGGTGATCAAATCCCGAGTCTCTCATCGATAAAACTCATCTTATGTAGCAGTGAACCAATCTTGTATTTCCTCCCAAAATGGATACCACATCATTCTCTCCCTTCATCATGCAATAAAAAACTTTTAGGTCCCAAAAATGGAACCATTTGTTGGCCTGTGTGTGTGCATCCTTCTTCATGCTGGGGGGTTGATGACCCAAGGTTCACAAGATTTGACCAATAAAACCCTAAGGCATTGGCATATCAATCTGAAGTCGAATATTGAAGAAGGTCTCACCTAAGACACCATGAGAATCACAAAGATCATCTGGTCTTGTGTTAGTGATGAAGGGTTAAGTTACACAGGGAAGCTACTCGGGATGACATTCATACCTTGCATTACAATGCATTAAGAGATTAACAACATGCAAAATTACCATATTCACCCATTGAACACATAATCAATACAATAAATGATAGGAAAAATAAAAACTTATATTATTTCCATTCAAACAATGGAATACATGGACCAATAGACTCATATTTCATCAACAACAGTGCCCTATGCTCTCATTCATTCTATCAGTCATGCATTGTAAGTAACCATGCACTTTCTATTAGAATCTTCCCATACTATTAAACTAACTTTATTACAAACTTCTTACAAAAATTGTCCAAGCGACATACAAAACTAGACTCACAAAAAGACTCATGCAAAAACTATCCATGCTCATTTCTCTTCTTCACTACAAAAATTACACTCTTTGAATTCCAAATCAAGAGAACTATTCTCTATGTCTTCACTGCTCCTTTTTCTTTCCTTCTCTTCTTTGGTGCTCTATCACTTTCACCTATTCTCCACTCACTTTGTTGACTACTTGTTGTGCATGATTCTTCCACCTACATGCACCCCATGTAGAATCTTTGAAGTCATGGCAGTCTTAACTAACTTTCCATCTCATCCCTTAACAACTCCATGTTCTCTCCTGCTTCCTGAGTTAATAATTCATGAAGATTCCCAAATATCTTCTTCTTGATTTGACGTGCATTCAATATCTTCTTGATTCTTGGTGAACATTGTAGAACTTTGACTAGCACAAACACCTTATTTCATCCATCGCACAAAAAATGATATGCACACAAAACTATAGTGTGCGCACAACTGTTCTTGTGAGCCTGCACAATATTTATCCCAAAAGTTTGGGTGCCAACAATGGTGTCAGGTTAGGACATGAATTTTGGGTAGAGGTAATGGGTACTTGTTACCTGGTAAGTAGATCACCCTCATCAATGTTAGTGGATAAAAATCCACATGATGTATGGAACGGTAAGAAGCCATCTCTTGAACATCTTAGAGTGTTTGGTTGTGATGCTTATGTACATGTTGCAAAGGAAAATAAGAGTAAACTGGATAATACAACTAAAAAGTGTATCTTTATTGGTTATACAAATGGTATACAAGGATAAAATTTTTGGAACACATAAACTAAGAAGGTTGTCTACAGTTGGGATGTTTTATTTAGAGAGTTTAAAGATACTCTTAAACATGAATTCCTACCAAAGGAAAAAGAACCAGAAATAATAGAATTTGAGTTGAAGACTAAAGAAATCGACTCAACAGAAGAACATGAATCTATAGAAGAAGATTCACATACCCCAATATTGAGGAGATCAGTTTGGGAATGACTTTGACCAAAAAGGTATTCTTCATCCAATTTTAATTCTAGTTTTTCTTTATCTATTAATGACCACGATCCTATAATTTCTAGGGAGGTAGTGGATTTAGAGGATGGTCAATTTTGGAAGAAGGCCATAATTGAAGAAATGGATTCCATGGATAAAAACGAGGCTTGGGATTTGTCCAAGTTTCCAACTGGAAGAAAATATGTTGGTAGAAAATGGGTGTTTAGGAAAAAGTTGAATGCTGAAGTTAAAATGGAGAAGTACAAAGCTCACTTAGTGGAAAAAGAACATTTCCAGGTAGAGGGAATTGATTTTGGTGAAATTTTTTCTCTTGTTACTAAATTAAATTCTATTAGATTTATTTTGTCTATTGTTCCTACTTTTGACCTTGAAGTAGAGAAGATGGATGTGAATACAACATTTCTACATGGGGATCTTGAAGAAGAAATCTACACGAAACAACTAGAAGGTTTTGTAGTGAAGGGAAAGAAAGAGCTGGCATGGAAGTTGAGAAAGTCCTTGAATGGGTTAAAACAATTGCCAAGGTTGTGGTATCAAAATTTTAATACTTATATAGTGGGACTTGGTTTCTCAAGAAGAAAAGTTGATCACTATGTGTATTTCAAGCTAGTTGGTAATCATTTTATTTACGTGGTCTTATACTTTGATGATATGTTGTTGATTGGAAATAAAAAAAAAAATCAACTAGGATGTTAAAACTTCATTTTCTTCTGAATTTGATATGAAATATCTTGGTGCTGCAAATTTTATTTTCGACATGGAAATTAAGAGTGATCAGGAAAACAAGAAACTCTAGTTGAATAAGAGGAAATATGTTGAGACAATATTGCAAGGGATTAATATGTAGGAATGTAAACTAGTGAGGGTCCCTATTCCTGTAGGTGTAAATTTATCTATAGGTTAATGTCCCAAGAAACATGAAGAGGAAGCAGACATGTTCCATGTTCCTTATACTAGTGTTGTTGGTAGTTTGATATATGCAATGATCTATACTAGACCAAATATTTCACATGTAATGAGAGTTTTGATGATGTATATGTCAAAACCAGGGAAGGAGCATTGGACAACTATAAATAGGTTTTTTAGGTATTTGCATGGCACTACAAAGTATGAAATTGGCTACTAAGAAATACATGGAGCAGACATAGTGTTGGACATACATGGTTTTGTTGATGTAGACTGGGATGGAGATCTGGATCATAGAAGATCCATATGTGGTTACATGTTTAACCTATTTGGAGGAGCAATTAGTTGGATGAACAAGAGATAAGCAATAGTTTCACTCTCAACTACATAAGAAAAATACATGGAAACAATTCATGAAAGTAAAGAAGTTGTATGGCTACAAAAATTGTGTTGAGGTATTGGGTTTGTTTAGTAAGAAATACTGTTAGATTTTGACAATCAAAGTGGAATCTTTCTGGAAAATAACCTTTCTTATCATTCTAAAATGAATCATATTGATGTTCAATACGACTTTGTAAGGGACATGGTTGAAGAAAATAAAGTGTTGTTGGTGAAGGATGACACTTTGAAAAAAGTTGCAGACTCATTAATAAAGTATATTAGTACCGAGAGTTTCTCTTGGTGTAGAGAAAAAATGGGAATTACTGCCATAAATTGTTGATCTTGTAAATCTTGTATCCCTGTTTGTAAAAAATAAAACAAGTGGGAGAATGCTAGGAATGTGTTGTATGTATTTTCTGTTAAGGTTTAAGATATTATTAGAGTTCTTTGCATTTTACTAGAGAACAATATAATAGATAGGATCACTGATAAATACACAATCACAAGAGACACATATTTTATCCTGGGAAACCCTCATGGGGGAGAAAACCCAACAAAACTTCCTTAATATAGATAGCCAATACAATTCCAAGAGATAACTCAAACAAATAGAAAAATTCCTCTCCCAAGAATGTGCCTCTCTCTCTCTTCTTCCTTCTCCAACTGAAGCTCCGAACTTGCTTCTTGATGAATAGGTGAGTGTGTGTCTAAATGAGGCACTAGCCTCCTTATTTATACAATTCTGGCACATGTGGATGGAGGTGTCTTTTCACTGGCAGGGCCAACTTCTTATTCTGGGTGGTTATAACCACCTTTAATATATTCTGGGGATAAATTCTTATTATGCCTATTACAATTATGTTTTGACCAATCCACAAAAGTGGATTTGGTCTTTTACAATAGCCGACATGATCAATCTGCAATAGGGGATTGATCTAATGAATAATAAATCAATAATAAATAGAATACTCTTTGCAGTTACATTATTTCAACACTCCCCCTTAAAAAGAAGGGTATTCTACAACAACATTAGGTGAGAGAGAGGACAACGTCATCAACAACATCTTGGAACACTGTGATCCGGATTATTTTCGGCACGAAATGAGAGGCGAGATATAATAAATAAATGTATAGAGATATCACGTATATCTAATAATATAACAGAAATATATCAGATATGCAACCATAAACACGGAGATACAATAATACACGATTTCTATTAATGAAAGAAATGTACAAAAACTGTAAAAATATAGAGTGAAAGACTCGCTAGAATGGTGGCAGCTTATCTCTGAGAAGATATGTGACGGCTAATCGCATTCGCAAGAATATGATTACAATGAGGCTCTGAAGGCCTTTTTACAATAAACAAGAATGCCAAAAACCCTAGACATCCAAAAACCTAACCCTAGGAGATGAAGCACCAAAAGTCATGTGGGCCCCGTTTGGGTAAGTTAGTACATCAACTTCCCGGGGTCGTAAATTTTGCATATGATCTCTGTTTTAGGCATATGATAGCTCGTTGGAAAGGTATTGTCAAGGAGATTCATTTCGGGGGCTCAATTATGCCTTCAAATATAATTGAGAACCTCTATCTCAAAAAACCCTCATTTAGGCCCTCAAAATGGCCCTGGAAGTTAAAACCTGCTAAAAATAGTAAATTACCAAAATTGCCAGAAAATTGTTTTGAGCCAGTTGGAAAAGGTGGGTGGCCACCGATATCCACCTGGATCACACTGGATGGCGTATCTATAAATCATCGAAAGTTTTTCTCATCAACAATATCGTCATTCACAATGGAATGAAATCATCATATGCATCAATATGGATTAGTATAGTACTAATACATCATCATCACAACACAAGGATGGCCACATCATCACAACATGAGGCTGGAACATCATCACAACATGAGGTTGGCATATCATCACAACACGAGAATGACACACTACACAAAAATTAAGCTAGAATCACAACACAACAATTAAGATGGAATCACAACACAACAATTAAGTTGGAATCACAACACAACAATTAAGCTGGAAGCACAACACTGGACTGGAATATCAACACAAAAATTAAGCTGGAAGCACAACACTAGGTTGGCATCATCTCAACACAACAATTAAGCTGGAAGCACAACACTAGGCTGACATCTCAACTCAACAATTAAGATGGAAGCACAACACTAGGTTGGCATCTCAACACAACAATTAAGATGGAAGCACATCACTAGGCTGGCATCATCTCAACACAACACTACTCCTCCTTTCGAGGGAGGTCCTTTCGGACTATACCAAGCTTATCTCTAAAGTGCTCAAACTTTAAATGAGATATAATCTTGGTCAACACATTGACAACCTGTTCATCCGTGCTAACATATTGGAGTTTTATGGCTCCTCTCTGCACCATGTCACAGATGTAATGATATCAAATCTCTATGTACTTTGACTTGTCATGAAATACATGATTCTCTGTCATCTTTGTGCAGCTCTGGTTATCACATAGGATCGTGGTTGCTTCCATCTCTAGGTCGAATAGACCTGCCAACAATTTCCAAAGTCATATGGCTTCACAACAGACAGAACACATAGCAATATATTCTGCTTCCACTGTACTGAGAGAAATACTTGATTGGTTCCTACTCTGCCATGAGATCATGGCTGATCCCAAACTGAAACAACATCCTGAAGTTCTCTTCCTGTTAAAGACACTTCCAGCCCAATCTGAATCAGTGTACCCACTCAGTGTGAAATCATGATCTCCATCATATCTGAGACCACAATCTAATGTACCCTTAAGGTACCTCATCACATGTTTTGGAGAAACTAGGCGAACATGTCTGGGTTCTACCAAAAACTGACTCAAGGTGTTCATGAAAAAATAGATATATGGTTTAGTGTTCATCAGATACATCAGCGATCCAATGATCTGTCTATATAGCATGGCATCAATCAATTCTGATGAAGTGTCAACTAGAAGCTTCAACTTCATTTCCATGGGTGTATTCATGGACTTGCACTCTAACATGTAAAATATTTTCAGGATTTCGACTGCATACTTCCCTTGGTTAAGGAAGATTCTCTCTGGGCTCTACCATACATCAAGACCTAATAAATAATGCATTAGGCCAAGGTATTTCATCTCAAATTCTGCAGTGAGCTTCTTCTTACATTCAGTGATGATATTTTCTTCTCCAGTTAATAATAAGTCATCCACATACAACAAAAATATCACTGAGTCATCATTCATAAAATTGAAGTAGAGGTTAGAATCAAATTTACTCTTGGTAAAGCCCAAGCTCATCAGAAAGATTTCTATCCTACCATACCAAGCTCTAGGAGCTTGCTTCAACCCATACAAAGCCTTCTTCAACTTGCAAACATGAGTTTTTCTGTCTTCAACTTCAAATCCTTGAGGTTGTTCTATATACACTTCTTCTTTGATGACACCATTTAGGAAAGTTGTCTTTACGTCCATCTGGTGTAACTTCCACTTCATCTTAGCTGGAAGGGAAATGATGGTTCTGATCGAAGTGTATCTGGCTACAGGAGCGAATGTCTCTTCATAGTCAATGCCTTCCTTTTGAGAAAAGCCACAAGCGAAAAACCTTTCTTTGTATTTCTCAATACTTACATCAACAACATGTTTTATTTTGAAGATCCATTTGGAAGATACCACATCCTTGATCTTTGGTCAGGGAACTATTTCCCATACATCATTCTTTATTATGGATTGGTATTCTTCTGTCATGGAAAATGCCCATTCTTTTTTCTGAATGGCTTCTTCAAAGTAGGTAGGCTCCTTCTCTAGGAGATCACACATCAAAGCCATATAACTGGAGAATGACTTAGGTCTCTTCACCTGTCTCATGGTTCCTTCGGGAACACCATACTTATCTCCATATTAAATAAGCTCCCTAGCCCAAGTAGTCTTTCTCTTATGGGAGATCGTCATATGAGGAGGTTATTGAAATTATACTATGGCATGATCTTCTAGAATTTCATCATTAGGGGAAGTTACGACTTCCCTCACTGGTTTTGCAACTTTGGGAACCTTCCTCACTGATTCTGCAATTCTGGGAGCTACAGGTTCCTCTTCATATACTTCTTCAAGGTGGCATCTTCTTGATTTCTTGAGCACTGCATCTTTGTCAAAGGTCACATCCCTTCTGATCTCAATGTGATGGTCATTTGGTATATAAATCCTGAAGGCTTTGGAGACTTCATAGTATCCAACAAATATTCCCTTCTTTCTTGAAGGGTCCAACTTGTTTCTCTTCTCTTTTGGAATATGTATAAATATTGGGCAACCAAATATTTTGAGATGGCTTACCTTTGGCTTCTTTTTGATG
This sequence comes from Picea engelmannii, assembly GCA_009831015.1. Taxonomy (NCBI): domain Eukaryota; kingdom Viridiplantae; phylum Streptophyta; class Pinopsida; order Pinales; family Pinaceae; genus Picea; species Picea engelmannii. The sequence goes on along the minus strand of ML823350.1, from coordinate 43,287 downwards.
AACATCTCTCTTGGGGTCTTGAACCCAAGTGCACTATGGGACAATCGGTTTTGCACATATACTGCTATCATTGCTTCTTCTTCCCATAAGCACATTGGAAGATCTTGATCATGGATCATGGTCTTCACTGCTTCCATTATCGTTCTATTATTTCTTTCTGCTACACCATTTTGTTGAGAATTGTAGGGAGTGGTGAGCTCCCTCTTGATCCCGACATCTTTGCAGAAGTTCACAAAATATTTTGAGGTGTATTCTTCTCCATTATCTGACCTGAGTATCTTGATCTTTATTTCAGAAAGATTCTCTATCAAGGCTTTGAATTCCTTGAATTTACTGAACACTTCATCTTTTGATTTCAAAAAGTAAATCAAGGTGTTGCGAGAATAATCATCAATAAAAGATACATAGTATACATACCCACTGATGGAGGATGATGGCATTAGGTCACACACATCTGAATGAATGAGTTCTAGGACTCCTTCTGCTTTGTTGTCTCTCTTCCAAAAAGGGTTCTTGATGTTCTTCCCTTGTGCACATCCATTGCACACGCCTTCATGGTCAACCTTGAGTTCTGGTATACTTGTGACTTATTTTCATACGTATGGTAATGCCTCGTAGTTGATGTGGGATAATATTCTATGCCAAAGTTCACATGAATTCTCAATGGCATGGGTCATGGCTGCTTCTGAGTGACCCTTTAGCTTATACAAGCCACCTTCTTCTTTTCGAATCACAATTTCTTCTTTCATGGTTTCTTCTTTAGCCCACATAAGAACTTCTCCATCTATAAAGGCAACCCTGAAGCCTTTTTTTTCTAAAGATGATATGGAGAGTAGGTTCTTTGTCAAACCTGGTACATAGAGTACGTCCTTCATCTTCATTGAATTCCTTGAGTTAAGCTTGTAGTTTGAATCTCCCACTCCCTTGATAGGGTATTGATAATTATCTCCAAGTGTAACTTTATGAGAAAAATTCTTTTCTGAAATGCAAGAGAGAATATCTCTTTGACCGATCATGTTCTTGGAGGCACCACTATCAATGAGCCAAGTGTCCTCTCCAGGTGTTACTGATCTTGAGAGGGCCGAGATTAAGACATAGTCTTTAATTTGTTCACTTAACATCTTTGCAGGTGGATCTTCATCTTCAACTGCATGGGCATTGTGCCTCTTATTTTTCCTCTTGTATTCTTCTCATCTAGCTGGACAATGTCTCACAATATGTCCCATCTTGTCACAATGGTAGCATTGGACAAATGAGTAATCTCTTTCTTTTCTTTGTCCTTTCTTCTGGAATTTATTTGGTTGAGATTCTTTATGACTGAATTTTTTTTGGGGGTGAGACTCTTTATGAGTTTCTTTTTGGAAGTAAGACTTCTTTATTCCTCCTTTGGTGTGAGTATCTAGTGCTTGATCTTCGTCTCTTGAAATTAAATCTTCTCGGTTGGCTACTCTTGATTCTTCTTGAATGCATTCTTCCCATAGACCGTCAAACAATAGTTTCTCCTTTCTTGCAAAAATGGTTTGGATGAATGCATCCCAAGGTCTTGAGAGACCATTAAGGGCTGTCACTATAAGTTCATCTTCGTCTATATCATCTTCGATCGCTTCTAGTTGTCTTTGAATTAGGATATTCCGAAGAAATATTCTTGGATTGATTCTCCTTTCTGCATCCTTGTATTCTTGAGATGAGTTCTTAGATTCATCTTCTGGTTTATGTTATTTTCTTTCATATAGTCTATTTAGGGCATCGAAAATTTCTTTCAGAGTCTTCTTTGATGACACATGAGGGATCAAGTGATCTTTGATTGAATCTGCAATGATTCTTTTGGCCTTGATCATGTCCTTTTGGTGTTTTTCTTTATCTGCAACATCATCGGGTTCTGACACTTCTTCTTTGACGAATCTTGCTAGGTCATTCTCTTCAACAACGAGACCAATCCTATACTTCCAGGAATGAAATTTTTCCACACCTTCCAGCTTGTCAACAAGCTTAGTGCTTGCAGACATCTTTTACCTGGAGCTAGGAAAATGTCCAAAAATGAAAATGATCAAAATTAAATTCTGAACTTACCAGGAGGTACGCTTGGCTGAGGCGAGTAGCCTGGTGTGTTTGGATTTCATAAAATCCATCTTTTACCCCTCCAAACTTGATATGCAGATTTCTGGACTAGTGCTTCTAGTTTTTTGGTACTTTTGGAACTCTGGTACTTCTGGTACTCTAGTTTTCTGGTACTTCTGGTACTTTGTGAAAACTAGGGTTTCACTTTCCAGGAGATCTAGCCACTGAAAAGTTTTTCTAAGGATGCCAAAGTGATCCTTGAGGAAGGGTGCACTTTTCTAGATGGTTTTGGGGCTGAAATACTTTATCAACAAAAATCCCTAATTTTCATGTACGACAACAATGACGTTTTTCACTTTGTCTTGTGAAAGATGCTCTCTTCATCTTAGCTATGATACCATGTTGAGGTTTAAGCTAAGATTAGAGTTCTTTGAATTTTACTAGATAATAATAGCATAGATAGGATCACTGAGAAATACACAATCACAAGAGA
>ML823350.1:0-15409 GCA_009831015.1 Picea engelmannii | reverse complement strand
ACAAGTCTACAAAGACTATCAAAGATAGATCAACACCTCTAAAAGACAAGTGTTTGAATGCTTTAATTCAACCTTGAATGTTGTTGTCTACAATAATACCCTGCTATCATAAAAGAGAATTAGGCTTGTGATAAATTAAGGAATGAATGAAAAATGAACTATTTCAACATAAACTAAAAGAGAAAACCTTAGTATGCTTCTCCTTCTACCCTCCTCTCGTTCCTCCCTCTCCTTTTTCCTTTAAGAAAATTATACTTGGTTGAAGTAGTTGAACTACCTCATTAGTTAAGTTAACTAAAGACTCAACCAACTTTTTAGTTAGGGGGAAAAGTAATAATCATAGTAAGGGTTATAAATAAATAATAACTAGTAGGTGGGACCCCTTGTGACTCCCTTTAGTAGTTAACACTCATAACATAACTAGTTAATTAAGCAAAAACTCCCCTCCTTGTGACTCCCATCATCACATTAACATTTGGCAATTTAGCTCATTGATATTTGAAATTATTTTCAAAAAAATATTTTACTCATATATCCAAAGAAAACAAGTTGTCCAAAACTTCTAAAGTCAACTGGCATCAACAATAAATAACATAAAAACTCAAAAACCATATTTCCCACTCTGAGATGCAATCTTTCCTTGATTGCTACTGTCGCCCTTCGATTTTTTTGAATTTGCCTTTGGCTGCGCTGAGCCTTTAGGCCTAATCTCATTGATCACATGAGAACAATCATCCCTCAAATGCATCCGAGAAGGCACAGATTTATCAGAGCCATTGGAGGGTGAGGAAGGGGAAGCAGTGGCTTTTCCTTTGTCAAGGGCATGGTGGGCCTCGATTTTCACCCTTTTTCTAGCATGAGAGGACTGAACTGGTGAGTGGGAAGGTGCATCTTGGGAAATTTGGTTAACATCTGAGGGAGTAGGTAAGGACAAATTGGGCCAGACATAATGTTTGGAGACTACTGGATGGACAATCTCTTGCCATTCGTCATTTTTGGGGACCTCGGGTTGCAACGAGACATGAGGGGGCACAAGAATACTAGGGGCTTGTGGAGCTTGGAAAGGAGGCCTTTCAGGCCTATGTTGGACCACTCCTTGCCCAATCCAATTGAAAAATATGGCTTGAAACAACTGGCCTAACTCTTGTGAGTCAATGTCAAAGTGTATGGAGAATCTTGGCCTTCTTGGGCCTCTATTCCAATTACCTCTCCCTCAATTGCCCCTGCCATGGCTACCTCAGTTGAAAACACTCATTCTTGCATGAATAATTGATTAGAAAATAGTCCTTTTAACAACCATACATGAAAAATCTTTAAAAATATGAAATAGATTTTGGCTCAACAACATATTAGACTCATGCAATCCAATCCATACAAATTGTTTAACCGTCGCTGACTAGCAGGGGGTGAACAAAAGGTTCTGGGATATACGAGGGGCTTGTATTGAGTGAAAAATGATAAAATGAGGGGCGAAATAAGCATGGTTACTGCTCAAATAAAACAACAATCAACTGTAATGCAACCAAAGAAAATCTCATTGTGATCCAACCACAAAAATGCGACTTCAAACTGCTTTAATACATAATTCTTCTTGACTGTAATTAAATTTTAGAACAGGTAGTGAAAAATGAATGTGGGAAGGCTATGGGGTTGTAATTAGAAAAAAGAGATGTAATGACAGGGAAAGAGAGGGTATATTGTTCATAAAATTAATCAAGCAATCCATAAAACCATTCTGTAAAAGGAAATAACACCAACCAAATGACCACTGTGACCTAAAAACAATTACTATGCACAGTTCAAACAATTTTGTGCATTAACTTGCTCACTGTTTGAAATCAAATATTTAACATAGTGTCATTTAACAAGACAGTATGCATTCCACCAAAAAATGTAAGGGGATCCTTGTTTCATCTCACTTATCCATTTAATATTTTGAAACAATTCCCAAATGAATACACAGTCAATTATTTACACTATGTTCAGTGCTAACTTATCAACCACCGTCCATGGATGATTTCAATCATAAAACACAGACACAAAAATCGTTCCCGATCTCATCCTCTGATTCGTTTAATAATTGAATTATAATGATATTATACTGTCACAACAACCCTGTTTATCTCTGTTAAGATATATGATATTCATACATATTGGACAGTCAAATAAAACAATTCATAATTAAATTGCAAAGATCCTGACTTGTCGTTTGAACACACAGAAAACAATCACCATTTCAATTCATACGATGCTGAGGGATACACAGACCACTTAACAAGACATAAGATATTTTCAGTGACTGTGTAGGTTCAATCATTCTAACTCTAAACATCCAAAAAGTTGGGATATCGATCTAATACAATGGGGCAACAACAACATGCCCAATCTCATAAAACAATTGATCAAACTGCAATAGAACCATATGGTTTAAAAAACCCGTGACCCTTTCTGATAGCACAATGAATATAATATCCATAACATATACAGTGGATGGCCATGCCATGATTCCAATGATTGCAATATTCCCATTCGACAATTTAAAACCCACAGTCACAGTAATTATTAACTCAAACTATCATGTTGTAGGAACGCCACACATACCCACGCATCACACATGAAGCATCGTTGTGCATTAACCAATTGTAAACTAATGTTGGGTGAACATTTCAACCATTCCAATGTAAGAGACAACGTTTGTGCATTCAATCCAATTAACCATGCTGAGATTATCCATTCGATTATAATAACAAATGTAGTGACTAGATACCAAACCAACACCACTTTCAACATAACCAACAAAGACGAGCCAGAAATCGAGCACTGTTGACAATACACCAACAACTCATAACAACCAACATTGTACCCGACAGACATAACAGGTTCCTCTATCAAAACCTAGGCTTGAGGAAAAGCGGGTTTTCTCTGTGGACCAACACAGGGAGACACGGAGTCGAATACCACCATTGGGTGAGAACCTCTGGGACCAATGGTGCACACACAAGGTATACCACAATTAACTTCGTAGGAGGATGATAATTCTTGTGATAGGAGAGCCTATGAACAGAGGAGCAAGGCTTCATTTTGGTTCTGTAACAACACTCAAAACACGCAGGGTATAACCCTTATGGGTTTCCCAATTAACCGAGAATGTTGAGATAGGACAGGGCCGAGAAATAACAGTCACCTTAAGAAAGCGCTTTGGAAAATGGCCATTACAATCCTCTACACAACATTAGTAACATAAACGAACTCATACCCAAGTGAAGCAAAGCACAGTGACACAAGATGCTTCAAACCCAGTAAAACCCATAACAACAAACGACTGGGTATGGTGATAAGAAAATGTGGGGACGACCAACCAATTTGGACCGAACAAAAAAAACTTTAACTAAGACCAACAAGGATGGAAAAGGCCTTCATGGTTTTTAACAATCAACATGAGAAATAAAACTGTGACTCCAACATAACTGCAATGAAACCCACACCAACCATCCATTCCAGAAAAATATCACCAATTAACACAGTTGCCAGACTTAAGGAAATCACAACCTCATACATATCGAGCTACTATCTATTTCATAACCAGATCAAATTCATGGATGGAAAAAAGACATACCTGTAACCAAGAGCACTTTAAAAACGCGAGTTGGCCGAGCGGTTCTTCCTCTGCTTGAAAGTTGGAGCCTAACCATAGAAAACATAGTTGAACAATATCCTTACTTGGATGGAGGCCAGTGGAAAGAGTAAGGGTGACATGCAGTAAATGCACGACGCATCCACCCCCAGCCAACTAATTCCTCAATACACACCAACAAGCTTCCCATTAAATCATTCAATTAAACCATGTATCGAAGCCATCACCCACTAATTTCCAATAGCGTGACCCATATCACATTTATCCATTTCCAACCTATTCCATATCATAAATCAACCATGTTTCATATAACTCAATCAAATCACACATCTATTAACTTGTTAGCTAGGATTATCAACGATCATTTCAATTTCAATGCATGTAGAGTAATATTTTAGCATAGTTTAATTCCTTCTTTTTTCATTTGTTACATTGCTTTTATTTCTTTCCCACTGCTCTTATATATTATTACTAACATGTCTCTTGTGCAGGTGTCCCAGTAATGGATCCACAAACAGATAACAATGGATAACATAGGTCGTTGTAACATAAAATTTAAGCCTAGAGCAGTGGAAAAACCCATACCATGCCTTATCCATCATCCAATTGTTGCCATTAGAACCAACACACTATAATCCCTATCCATTGCCAATAAAAACAAGATCTCATCAACCATGTAAGAAATGTCGAATAGTGGCACAAATATCAAATAAGAGCCAGATATTATCTCCCAATCTACAAGGGGGTCCCACCTACTAGTATTATTTATATTGTTAGCTTATAATAATAGGCTTTAGCAATACTTTGTAGGCAAAAACCTCGTTGCGATTTTAATCGTCAACACACAACATATGTGGTGTACAACTAAGACAATCAAAATGATTCTATGCATATGTTTAACTTGATAAATAATATTGAATTGAATTTATTTCAACTAACAATGTTTATTAGAAAAAAACAATAAAAAGCATATGTCATAGAACTTACTAAAAGGAAGTATTTATAGCTAGAGATAAAGAGGAAGCAATGTGACATGTATTGAAGTTGAGCTGTGGAGGAAACAAAGAAAAGTGTGCATATGTTACAATGTGTAGGAAACAATGTAAAGTCTAATATGAAGTCTTCTGCTGATAATTGATATCGGTCATCACCCCACACTGTTCCACTTTGCATCTTTGCAGTTTTAATAGTTCACAAAATGATTTTATGTATATGCCTAAAAACAAATATTGTTAAACATATTTATCTACTGGAGAGTTATTTGTTGCGCACAGACACATCGTCTGCACATATATATATTCTGCATGTACGCACAAGCATTCTCTAGTGTAATTTGAATCCTTGCGTGAATAACTCATAACAATCGTGATCCTTCACTCTCGCACTTGGTAACTGTGCACTTCCATTGTCTTCATCACACATATTATCACCAACAATGTAATTTTCATGATAACTAAGTCATTTATGCCAATTTCATTTTTAAACATTTTTAAATTGTTCAATGTCAAATAAAACATTGTAAATAAGTGAAGTGTTCGACATATATATCTTGAACCAGAGATATATCATCCACACACAAAAATCATCCACAGATCCATATGCTCTAGGTGTTTGCACAACATATGCGAAATAAAACTAACTGAATCAAAATGTTTCTATGCAAATGTTTGAATTAATAAAAAATGTTGAATTGAATTCATTTCAACTAACAATTTACATTAGAAAAAAAAATTACAAACATCTGCCATTGAACTTACTAAAAGGAAGTATTTAGAGCTAAAGATACAGAGGAAGCAATGTAACATGTATATAACTTGATCTATTGAGGAAACAACGAAAAGTGTGTTGATTTTACAATGTGCATGAAACAATGTAAAGTGTGCACAACTTAGGTTTTGTGAAAATAAAATATGATAGAGTTTCCTTGACGACAAATGTTCCTATGACAATCTTGTTACTGGTATACCTGCCTCTTTCAAAAAAGATCACACAAAATGATTCTATTCAAAGTATGTGCATGTTATAATTGCGGAAAGCAAGGCATATTCCCAACACGTCCACACATTCATGTCATTATAATAGCAAAAAATTAGTCTAATCAAAGGCCTTGTTCCGATGATCGATGTCACTCATCGTTCTGCACCACTTCACTTCACAACTTCACATTTTTAATAGTTTATAGAATGCTTCTACACATATGCCAAACTAAACAAATATTGTTAAACATATTTTTATCTCTAATATATATATTTGTTTCTCACAAAAAGATCGTCTACATAGATGTATCTTCCACATGTCGGTGCAGTAAATCTCTAGTGTAATTTGAACCCTTGTGTGGATAATTCATAATAGTCACCCTCTTGCACTCCTACTCTTTTCAATTATGCACGTTCATTTATTAGATCACATAGATTCTCACCAGCAATGTAGTTTGCTTGATAACTGACCTAGTTATGCCATTTTCATTTTTAAACATTTTGAATTCTTTGCAACGAGAACATTTCACATAAAATTTTGTAAAAGGTAGGAAAAAAGGTAAATTGTTCAATGTCGAAGAAAACATTGTAAACAAGCAAAGTGTTCAACATATATACCTTGGGAAGAGATATACCTATGAAACACACACATCATCTGGACAACCATATGCTTTGGGAATCCACACAACATATGTGGCATAAAACTATCATATTCAAAATGCTTCTATGCAAATGTTTAACTTAAAAAATACTGATGAATTGAATTTATGTCAACTAACAATGTTTCTTATAAAAACCAATTAAAAACATCTATCATGGAACTTAGTAGAAGGAAGTATTTAGAGATAAATATACAGACAAAGCAATGTAACATGTATCGAAGTGGTGTTGTCAAGGTAACAAAGAAAATTGTTCATATGTTACAATGTGCAGGAAAGAAAATAGGACAAAGTTTCCCCATGACAAAGGTTCCTTGTTCACAATTTTGAAATTGATAATAGTATATGCAAATTTGGTTATTGGTATACTTGCCTCTTTCACCAAAGACACATAAGAGCATCTACATATAGCAAAATAAATGGATAGTCCAAAAGAAAACGAATTCTAAAACTTCAAACTTAAAACAATTAAATCTAGAACTAAAAATTCTAATCATGGTCAAAACTAAAACAAAACTTGACAATGTAGCCACTCCATTAAGTAAAAATTAAAAGGAAGTTAAGTCCTAAGAAAGGACTTGACATTATGTTATTCAGGTCTTACAATATGATACCAAATTTTCTAATCATTGCATAGATGCCACAATATGATTTCATCGAATGCAAGTCCATTGCTACATATGCACATAAGAATCTATTTAATTGAAAAAATATAAAGACTTTGAGCTTAAAACAATCAAGTCCAGAACCATAGGTTCTAATCATGTTCATAATTGAAACAATACTTGACAATGCACGGCATTGGTTAAGCTATAATAAAGATAAGATAATATATATATATATATATATAAAGAAACTTAAATTTCTATTGAATTGACAGAAATCAAGTACATATCAAATAAATATATCTAAAACAAGAAAAGAAAGGTTTGACAAACGAGCTGGTACTATTTTGTAGAGTATTTACAATATTATACCAAATTTACCCAAGATAGCATAGAGCTCAAACGATTAGTTGGTGGAATGATAGTCAATGGATACATATGCATATAACAAGGTGTTTCATTGAAAAATGATAGAGTGAATACAAGTTTGGAAATTCTGTCTAACAACAAAATTATGGAAAATCAACATCTACTTATGCGAAAACAGTACTTTGTGTTGGGCTCTAAAGATGTCCTAAAAAAAACCTTAGTTTAACATTAATTTATCAACCCGAGGATCCATCTTTTATTTCAAGAATATCAACAAAGTCTATGCAGATAGCTCGTAGAGGTTAAAATCATGTAGTTAAAGCAAATATGAGTTTATCAACAATCAAGTTCCTCACACATTCAGTAAACTTTTGAAACTAAGATTTTACTGAACATGATTGAAATCTGATCTATAACGTACTTAAAAGAATGAATTGAATTGATGAATTGATCTAATTAAGAAACAAAAATTGAATCTATGGAAAATCTTAATAAACTGATCTATTGACGACGATCTAATCTGCTGGAAAGAAATAACTGATTACTGTAAATTGAGGAAAGAGAGGTGAATGAAAGAAACAACAAATGCTAATTTAGCGAAAGTAACAACAAATACTAAACTAAGCGGAAGGGAAAACAATGCTAATTTAGGCAAAAAGGAACAACAAATACTAAACTAAGCGAAAGGGAAAACAATGCTAATTTAGGCAAAAAGGAACAGTGTGTGTGAAAATGAGAGGAAATGTCAAGCAGTAAACTACAACAAAGTGGAATCTGGAACAACAATCGATAACATTCAAAATGAAGCATCTGTCTTTTGCAAGAAAACAACATGAAAGTATTAACACACTTAGGCATTTATCGTAATTACTGTAAAGGAGATTTAAACCATAAAACATAAATCAAACTGATATAATTATAGATTGAGACAATAACTCCTTCATACTGGGCCCTCGGTCCTCAGAATTACTGCTGCTAGAAACTCAGTACGCGAAAATGATGAAAACATTCAAAGCCTTTATTAATTCCATAACTAATCCAACATTTACAAAAATAGTTTGTGCAGAGCAATTCTGAGTTCTGAATGCTTGGATAAAATTCCTAGATTCCTCTTTCTAGGATCCACTACCCTTTATATATTACAAAATATGGGTAAATTAAGCTATCCTAAGGATCGAGAGATCCTCAGGATAGCTATTACTATTTATGAAGTTTACAAAATAGAGAACCAATCTCTCTTGAAAATTCTTTGCGCCTAATATATTTAACCTCCAATAGCTTACGCATCTCCAAAATCTCTTTAGCTATCGTGGGTTCAACAATATTTACCCATTCCTGTAAAAAAATCAAACAATTCCAACCATATTTTAGAATTTATAAAATACAACTCAATAATATTTCTCGGAGACATTTTAATCATTTTCTATCCTATTTTATTCCTAAGTAACAAAAAAGTTAGTCGAGATTATATCATAAATCATGGGAATGAGGGGAATATTTGTACCTTTTCATAACCCAACATTACCCTCCATCTTACCTTCTTGCATGTCCTCATGCAAGCTAAGTTTTTACATGTAAAGAAGTGATGTTGTAAGGAGGAAAAGTAGGTTCTCCAGGTGCCTTGAACCCATTCTTATGTCTGAGTTCTTCAAAAGCAACGTCTTCCCTCTTTCTATTAATTTGATAATCTCTCTGGTAATCGTCTGGATGAAACTAGATAATAGGGGGATTATATCTGCACCCAATCCAGGAAGGTCCTTCTTCCTGGATCATTTTGGCATATCTTTATATTCTGAAGGTGGCTACAAAGAAATTTTTGAAACCAAAGGGTTCCCTAATCTTTACTTCATCTAGGGAAGCATCCCACCTTAACTTGGAACCAACAAGAGCTTCTTCTTTGAGTTCCCTAAAATATGTCATGCTTGATCGTATAACCTATTGGTGAATAGGACCTAAAGAGCCTCTTACCCCTTACCTTTTCATGAATGTCCTATGTCGCATGATGGCTGGAAAAGATTTTGGTGGTTCTCCTCCGATCCAAAGATCTAACCCAGTTTCTCTCTTTATGAAAGTTTTGTGGGCTTTAGCCCACCTGACTTGATTTTTGGTGAAGGATAGAAATGATTGAAGTTGTATATATCTAATAAAAGGACCAAGATTATCTCTACTGTCTTCTTCCAAAATGAAATTATGGAAGTATAGCTCACACAGAAAATATTGTACTTTCTCTTCCTGCTCTCTAAAACATGACACAAACTCAGAGATAATGGTGAATTTAGTCGGTTTACCTGCTCGAATAGATTTCACCCTCAACAACAGGTAGCATTCTAGAAAAAACAAAGTATAATTGGTGGCAAGAGCTCTACAATCTATTGCATCAGTGTAGACATAACAAATCTCTTTGATTTTCTCCAAAGCTTTTTCCAATTGACCTTGTATTTTCTTTGTCTTCCCTTGAGCCTTAGTTAGCTCAGCATACGTCTCATTTTACATTTCTGACATGGTTTTAAGTTGTTTAACAACTCATTGGTGCTCTTCCATGGTCACCATTTCATCTCTGGTTTGAGTCAAGGCTTGTTGGGCTTGTATCAGCTCTGCTTCTAGTCTATCAATGATGGCACTTTGATCCTAAAACTGAGATGCCTCTTCAGTATGACAACCTGCTTATTTCAATGTTGGGACTATTGTCTGATTTTCTAAATCTGTCATTGCTGGGACTACTGTATGATTTTATGCATCTGTGGTCTCCAAAGGAGTGGGAATCACTTCCTCAGGTTGAGGAATTGCTCCTCCTAGAATTCCTGGTTGAGCCTTTGTTTCATATGCTTCCAAAGGAATCTCCTCTTCATTTTGAACAACTACCCTTTATGTTGTTGTAATGTCAGTCTGAAGTTTTATTTTTGATGCCTCTTCAAGTATATGCAGCTCTGTCTGCGTTCCTACATAACTTATTTGGACTTTCATCCTAGGAAGAGGGTTCCTTCCCTGTGCTCTATGTCTTTTGGTCTTCTTTCTTTCATGGGCCTTGTCGGCTTGCTCTAGTTGTTTTCTTAATTCTTTGCTAATTTCCTTAAGCTTGCCAACTTTCTTCTTTAACACTTTAATCCTTTTAACCCTTATTTTCAACAACTTGTTCTCATGTTTTAGCCTTTTGATTCTGCTGTGGATTTTGCCTGATTTCTATTTTTGTGAACTGTTAGGGTTTTCCTTACCCTGATCAGTCAATAGTTGTTATTCTATTTCTTCTACTTTCACTGCCGAGATATTTACCTCAGTATGAGTTTCTGCTTGTGTTGTATCCTCTAGGAATTACATCTCAATGTTAGGGAAATCTTTAGTAGGTTTTGAGGAAGAAGTTGATGTTCGGTATTCTTCTGGCCTGTTTGTGTCTTTGTTAATTGAGGTCCCTAGACTCCCTAGAACATGGGCTATCTCTACCTCATAGCTTTTCAGGAACTGTTCTATGAGGTGTCCCAGTACTGGTTGGGTATCTTCTTGACTGTTTCCTTGTGGGGTTTATTTTATTTGTTCAACCTCCTGAACATCTTCCTATAAGGGATGCTATGTCATTTCCTGAATCTCAGTCTGTTCTGTTATTTCCTGGATTTCAGGCCGTTCTATCATTTCCTAGATTTCAGGTTGTTCTGTCATTTCATAAATTTCTTCAAGCTGTTTTTTCCATCTACTTCTTCTTTTCCTCTCAATGGGGGTTGTAGGAGCAACAATTTCTCTTTTTCTCTTTCTCGTTGATTCCTCTTCTTGTGAGGTCTGAGTCTCTGCTAATTGGACGACATCTGCCTTGACTTTATATTGAGGAGGTGGAACTTCCATTTGGGCAGTGGCTTCCCCTTCCTGTGCTACTTCAATTCCCTAGGTTGGGTCTTCATGATGTAATTCAGGTTGTTCTAACTATAGAGGCCTATTGGCCTCAATAAGATCACCCCAGGTTATTTGGGTTTCACTCAGGGCTTTATTTACTATCAGTTTTACCAATCCATGGTGGCTAATGATAGTAATGGGATATTTTTCCTTTTGTGTTCTTATAGCGACCTCATGTAACATAACATTTAGAAAAAAAGGTAAATTGACCACTAACCGTTGTTTGAGCACTGCTAGTAGTTTGAGGTGGCGTGGCTGGATCACATCATACCTTCTGTTGCAGGTGATATACCTTTGTATGACACCTTCCAGTTCTTTCCATGGTTCACTGAGAGTACTAGGGTTAAGTCCCTTTCCATTTTTATCCAATTCCTCTCCAGGGTATACGAATATTCTATAGCTTCTTTGAGCGATGTATATCTTCCAGTACATTGTATGCCTGTGTTAGGAAGGCCTATAACCTCTGCTACAATTTCCCGAGTGACTTGAATTTGTATATCTCAAACCATGGAGTTTTCTCCCTGCAAGTTCTGGAAGAATTCGACCGTGATGTCTGTATCATATCCTTGCAACCGATTGAAGTACTCTATCCACCCCAGGCAGTGTAAGATTTCTCTTGCATGCTCAGTTACCTGTAGTAATGTTGGTTCCTGTCGCACACTTTAGCCTCCCATATTTCTATAAGCAGGTGAGGACGACTAATGTTCCTTGCTGCAGCTTAACTCAACCAGTTTTTTAAACAACAAAAATAACAAAGATAGAACAACATTGTGTATATGTAAAAATGTGTTTTTTTTCGTATTTACTGCACTTATTGAAATATATCAGTAAATGTGCCGAGCATCTACGCCCCATAAATGGAAAGTTCAACCTCGAACACCAAATGTCCGAGTGTAATAAAGGCGGGGATTTCATGTGAGGTGTGATTGCTATGCCGTCGCCACTGCTAGAAAATACAATCATTAATAACTTTTCAAACAACACTTTAACGATATTTATGATAATCATCACTTTGTGTAGGAAATTCGAATTTTCATACCTAAGTTAGAAACCCTTTGAGGAAAAAAAAAATTCCGAAAGATTTTAAATTTGTTCACATGTTTAAAATCTTCCACATATCATAACATTGTTAGTTTCCCTTTTTATTGGATATATCCGGAATGATAGCCTCATTGTTTAGAAAAGGAAATCTAAGAACACACTAAAACTTGGCGTATTAAGGTAAAATTTGATGCCATGGGCAGAGCCATTGTTGCCAGCAGGCATCCATAGCCTCGACAGGGTTTCCTTTTAGCCCATAGATGAGCTTGTATCCTTAATAAATATTTTGAATTGTCTTTTCCCAAGAAGACCATTATCCTGGTTTGGTAGTCAGATGATGATAATGCCACTCACTAGATTGTAACCTAAGTGAACAAGTCGGCTCGTGGTGAGACCTCTTGTCCTTTGACAAAAATGCCAAAGGCCATTGCCCTGGTGTGGTAGCCATAGTGGGAATGCCACCTATGTTATTATATGATGATCGTGGTAGGTTGGCTCTTGATGAGACCCCCTATTCTTTATGGAACAAGTTTATTACCTTGTTAAAAACTTTATTTTGATTTTGATTTTTTTTTTTTTTTTAAGCTCTATCAAGGGAGGCTCATCTACTCCTTAAGAGTGAGGGATGGCATAAGAAGTGTAAGAATGCCAAGTAAGAATGTATTTAATATTTCTTAATATGATATGAAAGAAATTATCATTCAAGTATATGTAGATATATAGGGGAAAGAAACGAATTATGGTGGTAAATGAATTGTGAACAATTTTTAAGATGATTCAGATAAATTAATCCAGAAATAGTTTACAAAGGTATGTTAAATGATCCACACCAAATGACAAATTAGAACTAGTGTTGATGAAAAGGAATCAGTGAAGGTCATACACAAAGGAGTGACTGACATAACAATGGCATGGTTTGAGAAAGGAACAACAATAAGGAAGAATCGTGAAGGGAACATCAATTGTTCCTTTCAAATGTACAACACTATTGAAAAAGGAACAACATGCATTATAAGGGAACAACAGTGTGATAGAAGGAACAACAATCGTTATTTTGGATGGACGATATTACTTACGAAGGGAAAAACAATTGTTCTTTTCAAAGGAACGACAATGGTTTACAAAGGAATCAACGATCATACGAAGGTAACGACAGTCGTTTCTTTCAAAGGAACGAAAATCGTTTCGTTTTAAATGAACATCAAGGATGATTTTCAAATTTTTACCCATCTAATTAAGTGATTAAAAACTCCCACAGACATTTTTGTTTTAGTGAATCGATAATTGATTAGTCATCAACTAAATTCAGTCAATTTCTATGGGTACGTTTATGCAATAATCAAAGTATAAGCATGTTAATTTTCTTAAAAAAATCAGGGTTTATATTTGATGGGTTTTTGAAAAGTGAGACAGGAGCAAAGAACATAAAAGAGTATTAATTATATTCATTACAGTCATCTTTACTAGTTCATATTATCTCGAGTGGCTTTCCTAAAAAAAGAAAAAAAAAACTAAAAACTCAATCAAATCTGTAAAGAAAGCTATATACAATCTATACAGTGCTAAAAAAATCATCATTTATGGAGTTGAGGCTGTTGGGTTACCTTCCCAGCGAGCCAGGATTTAAACAATAGGGTCCTTACTTACTTCTTAGCAGAAGGATTCTTTTGAAGGCAGTTGATGGTAGAGTTGTATTCGGTGTCCATTTACCAGAAAGGGAGACCCAGACCCGTCGATGGTAATTAGAGTGAGAGTGCCATTATCATGAACTTCATTAATTTCATATGGTCCCATCCACCTTATCTGTAATTTTCCAGGTAAATCCTGAAATCTGGAATTATAGAGAAGCGCCCAATCACCTTTTTGGAATGATTTCTTCTTGATATGTTTGTCGTTCCAGTTCTCTCTCTGTTGCTAAATAAAAACTGTGCACTCCACGACAGATAGACATGTTTCATCCAACTCATTGAGTTATTGTAGGTGTTGTTTATGTGCCTCTCTAAGCTCCAGTCCAATTTCCTGGGCCATCCTTAGAGTCTTGATCTCAAAATCGATTGGAAAGATAGGTTCTTTACCATAGACTAAGTGATAAAGAGAGTAGCCAGTGGTGTTATGCCATGTTGAGCGATAAGCCCATAAGGCATTTGGAATCTCAGTTGCCCAATTCTATCAGTTTTTTGAGACAGTTTTTGTCAAAATTGCCTCCAAGACTTTATTTGTTCTTTCTACTTGTTTGTTTTCCTGTGGGTGGTATGGAGAAGTAACTTTGTGTTTAATATGATAATTTTTCAGGGTGGTCGTGATTTTGTGAGGCTTAAATTGTGACTCCCCATCAGTGATTACTTCCCTGGGTAGTCCATAGCGTACGGATAATTTAAAAATAAATTTAATGACTACTTCCTTTGTTGCATTTGGTAAGGCTTTTGCCTCTACCCATTTGGTCATGTAGTCCATTGCAACTAGAATATAGGACTTATCATTTGACTTTGGGTTGAAGGGGCCAACAAAGTCTAGAGCCCATATCTCGAATGGTTCTGCGACTACTTGTTCTTTTAAGGGAATTTCATCAGTATGACCTGGTTTTCCCATCCATTGACAACTGTCGTGGGTCTGGACATATTTCTTCGCATCTATGAATATTGAGGGCCAATAATAACCCATGTGTAAAATATTATGTCCAGTCCCGTGGTCTGCAAAATGCCCACCACATGGCTCGTCATTTCTTGCCTTCAGTATGTCATAGATTTCGTCATCTAGGACACATCTGCGGACTTGGAGATCAACCCTTGTGTGGAAAAGATATCCATCGATCCAGGTGAATTGTGCACTACGCTGGAAAATCAGTTTTCTTTCTATTGATGATAGATGTGATGGTAGTTTCCCGACTCCTAAATAATTTGCCACATCAACGTACCAAGGTGGCTTAGTAGTGACAACGAACAGATGCTCATCTGGAAATTGGTCTTCAACCGTCAAGGAATCATCTGTTTTGGGTATGCGAGACAAGACGTCTACCACAATATTCTCTCTTCCAGGTCGATCTTTGATGGTGATGTTGAATTCTTGCAATAGTAATAACCACCGAGTAACCCGTTCGTTAGTAATAGGTTTATTAGCTAAATATTTACTATCCGAATGATCAATATACAAAATAACTGGATAGCCTATTATATAATGACAGAATTTATTGATGGCATGTATAGTAGCTAAAAAATCATTTTCAGTTACTGTATAATTAGATTCAAC
>ML823349.1:81866-101539 GCA_009831015.1 Picea engelmannii | reverse complement strand
ATAAAAGACATAACAATTATCGATTCATTTTAGTGAATGATAGCTTTGTCTTCTTCATAAATTGAATTGTTAAATATAAGTTTTCTGCATAATAGGTTTCCCTTTATTGCAGAGATTTATCATCAGAAAATTGTTATGATTTTCTTTTATGTCTTGTTTGTCCTGTATAACACTTCAAGAAGCAACACAGCTGATCGTTTACGAAAAGCTTAAGGATTAAATGGTGTGAATTTCTTCCTCCGACCAGCTTAGAAGTTATCATGCATAGGGCAGACTTGGAGCGTTTCCAGGTCAACTAGTACATTGTTTATTGTTTCATTAAGTAGTTTAATTTAGATTTAAGTTTAATTAGATTTATATTAGACTGTTTAATTTCAGTAAAATATATTAGATTGTTTAATTTCAGTAATGTTTGTTTCTTCTTCATAAAATATAAAAAAAATCAAAAAGAGATTCTTGGCTGTCTTAGGGCAGAATACATACGATTTTTGCAGGTTTTAATCAAATCTGTAGGTTGTTCATAGCGTACATTTGTGAATAAGAAATAATATAGATGATAATTAGATAGTTGATTTGAGTTATTATAATCATAATTAGTATCTTGTATATATAATAGTTAGTAGTTTATAGTTAGATTAGTGTAGTTAGTTTAGTTTTCTTTATTAGTTTCTAGTTTCCTCTATTTTACTTAGTTTCTTGTATTTAGTTATAAGTTAGTTTGTTTTATTCACCTTTAGTTAGATTTCTTAGCTCAGATCATTTCTCTCTGGTTTTCATAGGAGACCTTAGAGCGGCCAACGGAGCCGTTAAACTCGTCAGGGTGGTTCATTCCAAACGGCTTGGGTTATTTAGACAACCCCGGACCGGTTCCACTCTCCCAGTTGATGGATGGTCAATTTCGCCCGTCAACACGTTTGAAGAAGGATATCAGTACAAGTTTGACTGAAGAGACACCAAGCCTTGGGTGACTGGGCATGCCTCTGTTAGGCGAATTTCTCTGAGTATATAAACTCAGTCTTTGTATTTTGTAAAGTATTGATGGCTGAGCAAATCTCCCGATTGTAAAGTTTTGATGAAGCCCTGGTCACTCTGGTTAATGTGCAAGGCATTTGAGACTTCTTACTTTATGGATGTCAGCTTCTTTTCCATCTCTTTGTTTACTGTGTTAGAACGACTCGGAATTGGAGGATCTAGTCGAGTTGTCGTTGTTATAGGATGATAACGGTTGGATCACTATAACAGTTGCATTGTTTCTAATCGGTTCCTGTGATTTTCTTAGCGCTGAACGACTTGGAATTGAAGGATTCAATCGAGTCACCCCTTAGCTCCTTGAATCTCTGGACCAAGAGGATCTTGGCCTCTGAGTTTTTCTCCCTCAAGCTTTCGAAGGCCTGTCGCCCGAGGCAGTCTTGCTCGCCCTTCTCACAAGTCTTCCATCTACCACCCTTTAATCCATTTACTGATTGAAGTTGGATCAAGAGCTCCCTTGCTTTCTACATACCATGCCCGATTTCCTGAGTTAAAGCTATACCTTCTCGAGTCTGTACCAATCGATCACCCCATTAAACAAATCGTGACATAAAATTGATGGGCGTTGAGCTCTGCTCCTGCAAGCAATCCAAGGGTGACTTCTGACACTAACAGTATGGGATATGGTTGAGAATTTATTTTTGGCTTTCAACATTACATTTGTTCAAAGAAGTTTTAGATGAGTAGGTAGATTCATTGGCATTAACAATTATCAACTTCAGGACTCCCTTGAATCCCAAGATAATGTATGAATTCGAATTAAGCCATATGCCTTCAATCCTAGACAATGTCAAACAATGGCAATTTTTTAGTGATGATTGGGAATTAAAGATATTTTTAGAATCAATAAGGAAATTTTCTGCATCTCACATAGATCAAGATGAAGATGTAGGAGAAAATCAAAATGACAACAATTTTCTGAATATGATTGCAAATCATGAAATAATTGAGCTAAAAAGAAATCATATTCCTAAAGGCCTAGTCCCATTAGAAAGACTGTTTGATAACAATGATGTTTGTGTGAAACCTTTGATTTAGTGTGTTAGCATCCGAAGTCACTCCTGGATTGCTTGCAGGAGTAGAGCCCAACACCCATTAGTTTAATGTCACGAAGTGTTTAATGGGGTGATCAAATGGAGGTTAACTCGAAACAATGTGGTTCTAACTCTGAAACTAGGCCAGGCATGCATGGACAAGTGAGGTCTTAAGTAAATCCAGACAGTGAGTTGTAGTAAGGGAGAGTAGGGGGAATACTTGTATAGGAAAACTGCAAATGTCTGTTGTAACGTCGGGTTCTTAACAGACTGTGGAAGAAGACATTTAAATGCAATATATTCTTACATTCAGACGCAGAAAACCAGAGAAAACAATAATGCCACAATAAATCCCTTATCATAATATAATTGCCATAATTCATGCGAATCAGTCGAACACGAACTCTCTTAGCACAAGACGAAAACTAGATGGAATGAGAAGGCTGTCTGTCATTAAGCAAGAATTCTTACATATAGATGCATAACCAGAGAACTAGAATGTGTTAAAACTTTACAAGCGGGAGCTTCGCTCTACCATCGATACCCACAAAAATACCAAAAACTGAATACATATACTTGGGCAGATTTGCCCAACAGAGGCGCGCTCTCCCTCCAAGGCGTTGCGTCTCTTCAATCAATCTCCAGGCGGAAGCCCTTCGCCAGACGTTTCCTTAACTGCGCATGGCTCCTGCAGGGGGAGTAGCTGAGACATTAATGGCCAGAATGGCATGTGCAGATTTCTCTGACTAATTGAGGACTTCGGCATGGCTTCTCTGGATAAAATAGTACACAGAACTCCTTCGAGAAGAACACTTGCCGGACCCTCCATACTTCGAATTTAATGAGCGAAAGGAGGTTTCAACCACCCGATCACATCTTCATTTACTTTAAGTGAAAACCAGGAGCGAAATCACTTCGGACGGCATCCGAAAATCGTGGCGACACTTTCGGCAACTGGAAACGACGCCTTTTAGGCCTTTCTTGCTTAGCCCTTTAATTTCTCAAGTGACCATGGCTGCGACTGCGTGCCTATCCCCAAAGCGCTTTCGGCACTCGCGATCGGAAGAGGTTAACACTTTCTCCTTGGAATTGCGATGAGCGAAATGCCGAGGCGGCTTTAATCTAGCGACACGCGCCCTATGGATCTGACGGTTTTGATTTCTCCCGACAATGCTGTGGGCCCCAGGTCCTGAACGCTCTCACCATCTCGTGCATTGGGAAAAGGTGGAGCTGCTTCTTGTGTTTCGAAGTTGCGATAGGCGAAAAGGCGAGGGGCCTAATCGCGTGCGCCAAGTGTCCCGTGTAGAGGAACGACTGAAATTGTTCCCCGATATTGTGGGCCCGCCTTTAAAAGTGCATTTCATCTCGCGATTCGCAAGTCGGAGACTCTTGGTTCCTTTTCTTCAACTCCCGCTTCCCGGGATGGTGATATGGGTGGGGCCCCCTTTCTGTCCGGCGCTCTCCTTATGTGACCGTTGGCTAGGGTCCACGTACTAGCACCTCTCGCTACTCGCGACCTCGCGAGTGGAGTATCAGACTTTGGAATCTTCCCTTCGTGAAGTCCTGAGACGCGATGGTCAGCGCCGGTTGACTTCCTCCAGACACTTCTCGCAACTCGCAATATCACGCCACCAAAAGACATGGTCCGTCCTCCGAACTCACGAACTCCGAGCTCGAGAAAAACACTGCGCTTGAACCGCTTGCGATCAACGACCCTTGCAACTTCGCAAGTGCCTCTCGAAGGATTCCATCTGTTGAATTCCTTGAAACTTTAAGCACTATGCTTGACGAGACTTGGTTAATCTGCAATTTCCTATCAATTGCTGTTCTTCTCTGTCGCTAAATTCTTTTCACTGAAGAACGAGATGCCCGCTCGCTTGATTTTAAGTCCGAAAGGACTTCTTCTGTATGCTGTGCTTGGGCGCTCCTCGAGCAGCCCGCAGACCCGTGTATCCCGATGCCGAAGATAAGTAATGTTGCTAACATTAGGCTCCATGGGGGATAGAGCCGTCCCTGTGATGCTCTAAGGACTCATTTTACAGCTCCAGTGCCTTGTTGATGGGTTATGGAGTCATTTTACTAAGCCGAAACAATAAAGTAAAAGAAAAAACAGAAAGGAAAATATTTACATAACCTAGGAGCCACTGAAGGCTCAGACAAAACATTTTTTAAGAAAATGCCCATTTACTGGGCTGCTAAAAACTTCTTTGCCTTCCAAACCTTGTAGCCAATATGTGTTATTTGAAAAGGCTTCAGAGATTCTGAAAGGCCCGATCCACAGGGCTTCAAATTTACAGTGTTTTCCCTTGTCTTGCTTAGGAGCGTCCCATTTTAGTATCAGGTCTCCTACTTGGAACTCCTCCTTCTTTGCCTTCTTATCGAAGACCTGCTTGATCCTCCGCTGATGGTCCTGAATTCTGATCATTACCTGCTCTCTGGCTTGCTAGACTTCTACCAGCTGATGAATTCTGCGGATCATGTCATTGGGCTCTTCTTGATGATCCTGGAAAAATTTCGCTATGGGAATGGCCAGCTGAGAAGGGAAGACATCTTTTGCTCCGTATACCAACTGGAAGGGAGAAGTACCTATAGATCTCTTTGTAGTCACCCGATCAGCCCATAGGGCGAATTTTAGCTTTGAATTCCAAGCCCTTTTGTTGTCCTCCAATAATCTTTTGATGATCCTTATGAGACTTTTATTGGAGAATTCTGCTAAACCATTTCCCTGGGGATAGTATGGGGTGGAGTGAATCAGCTTGATTCCAGATTGCTCACAGAACTTAACCAGAGGTTCAACCTTGAATGAGGCTGCATTATCTGTAACGATCTTTCTCGAGCATCCGAATCTTGTGATGAGGTCTTCCAGGAATCCAATTATTACCTTATGGGAAGCACTCCTGGTGGGGATAGCTTCAATCCATTTGGTAAAGAAATCTGTGGCAGTCAAGATCCACCTGTGCTGCCCACTAGAGGGAGGGTGAATTTCTCCAATGAAATCTAGGCCCCACTGCTGGAAAGGTCCCGAAACAACTACAAGCTGTAAAGGCAGAGACTTGAGCTATTGTTTTCCTGAAAATATTTGACATGTGATACAGGCTCTAACTCCTATATGGACATCAGCGAACAAAGTGGGCCAGTAGTACCCAGCTCTGAGAATTTTGTGGGCTGTAGTCTTCCAGGAATGGTGCCCTCCACATAGGCCGCTGTGAAATTCGACCATGATCCTGTCAGCCTCTGATGGATCCATGCATTTTAAAAGCACCCCCAGGGGGTCTTTCCAGTATAAAATTTGATCAATAAGGCAGTACCTGACTGCCCTGAGCTTCAGAGCTCTTGCTTCATTTCTTTGCAAGCCATCTGGGGGCCGCAACTCCTGCAGAAAATATATGACATCCTTATACCAAGGACATCGGGCCAATGGGGGCTCCCCTTGAGGGTCTATTTCAGACAACCGACCCAATTGAATTCCTGAACATTCGTTCATGAGACCTACCCCCAAAGCTTGGCAATTGGTTTCAGCCAGCAGCTTGGCTAAGCCCTGACCTTTGATCAATTTGGTTAGGCCTTATTTCCAGGTCAAATTCCAGGATCTTGGCTATCCATTTACCTCTCCTCCCGTCCATGTCGGGCTGTACCAAGATGTCCTTCACAGAGGTTGAAGGAACATAAGTGGTCACCTTTGAGTGAAAAACATAGACTCTGAAAGCCTTGAGAGCTTTCACTAAAGCATAAGCCTGTTTCTCCATGATTTCGTACCTGACCTCTGCATCCCTTAATGCCCTGCTGAAAAAGGCGATAGGCTGCTCTCGCCCTTCCTCATTTCTCTGTAACAAGACCGCTGCTACTGTATCAAAAGAAGCGAAGGAGAAAATTAGGAAATCCTTGGAATAGTCAGGACTGATCAACACAGGTGCTTCAGTCAATGCTCTTTTTATTTGGACAAAAGATTCCCTGGGTTCAGCGGTCCATCTCACTTCATTTCCTTTCTTGAGCATGGCTGTGATGTGTTTCACCAGCTAAACAAAATTCGAAACGAACCTCCTCAGAAAATTAATCTTCCCCAAAAAGGCCTGAACCTCCTTTTTAGATCTGGGAAGTGACAGGGCCTGAATTGCTTCTACTCTGCTAGGGTCAATCCTTACTCCTTCCGCTGATACTATATGGCCTAATAACTTCCCCTCCTCCATGGAAAATAAAGACTTCTTGGGGTTTAGGGAAAGGCCGAACCTTTGACACTTTGAGAAGACTCTCCTCAGGTGATAGCAGTGCTCTTTGTCGGACCTTGAGAAGACTGTTATGTCGTCTAGATATATCACTACAAATTTGTCTTTATCCTCGATGAAGGCTATGTCCATGGCTTGCTGAAACGTCGCTCCTGAATTCATTAGTCCAAATGGCATTTTGGCATACATGAATGTACCCCAAGGATTGGTGAAGGTCGTCTTTTCTCTGTCCTCAGGCATGACCGATATCTGATTATAACCAAAAAAACCATTGATCATGGAGATCCTAGATGCGCCGGTTACTCTCTGCAATATGTGTTCCATGTTGGGCAGGGGATAATTGTCCTTCTTTGAGCTCCTATTCAGGTTCCTGAAATCAACACAGAGTCTGATTTACCCACTTTTCTTCCTTACCGGGACCAAATTGGCCACCCAATCGGAATATCTCAAGGGGACAATGATTTGGGCATCCAACAACTTCTTCACTTCTTTCTCCATAACAGGCAACAACATGGGATTTATCGGTCTCAACTTCTGCTTGAATGGCTTAACCTCTTCTTTCAGTGGGATCTTGTTTTCAATGACGGACGTATCATATGTCTTGAGGTCTTCGTAAGTCCACACGAACACATCAACAAATTCTTTCAACAACTCAGCATATTCGGTCCTCTGTTCTGTGGTCAAACTGCTTGACAGCTTGACAAACTTAGGCTCCTCCGATGTGCTAATGTTGCACTCGGTTGTATCAGCGTCTTGATCTGAATCCCTACCCTTCACTGCCACATCATTCCCATCAAACAATATTTCTAAAGGAATAAGTCCCCTCGGAATGTGATTACTAGGCAGCTGAATAATTTGGTGGTTAGCAATTTTGTTTAAAAACGCCCCGGGGTGAGAGTTATCTTCTGTATCAGGATCCTGATCAATGTGCAACGTAGAAAACTCATCAATAGATTGGAGAAAATTCTCGATTTCCATATCATCCTCGAATACCTTCCAATGCTTGACATTGTCTGGTACAGAGGGCCTATATTTTATCTCAACATCATATTTGACCATAGGCGGTTGAGGGACCTTGAACTGGCTAGCTGAAACAGATAAAGAATCGGCCACAGCATTGTCCTCCCTTGGAATAAAAGAGATGTTGAAGGCTGAGAAGAAATTGTCAATTAGGTCCCATACCTCATTCCTGTAATTTCTGAGCTGAGGGTGCTTAGCCTGATAAGCGTTTCTGACCTGTTGGACCACCAACTCTGCATCACTGAACACAGCTACTTCCTGAATTCCCATCTCCCTCGCAACTCTTAGTCCTAGAACAAAGGCTTCATACTCTTCCACATTATTGGTGGTTTCAAATTCCAATTTGTATGAAAGAGATACAGTTTCCTGGGCAGGTGACACAAAAAACACCCCAGCACCAGCGCCTTCCCTAGAACAGGCTCCGTCAAAAAACATCTTCCAAATGGGGGTGATGGAGGGAGGAACCTCAGGGGAAATAGTAGGCTGCTTTCTGAGTTCAAGGGGAGGCTCGGGAGCATGGGTGAGCTGCAATAAACTAGAACCTAAATTAGTGTCCAAGTCAAAAATGGGATGGTTGGTAGGATTGGCTTCATCATTGATTATATAGGCCAGTTGGGCTTCTCTGTATAGTCATCTATGCTCTCCTCCAAACACTGGGATAGTAGCATATGTGAGGTCCATTTGCAAGGTTCCCCCCAGTCTTTTTATCCAATATCTTGACAGCAACATACCGAATTTGGGGGGGACATTAGCCACCACAATATCCATGACCACACTTTTCATAGGCAACTGAAAGAAGGTCACAACCAGGTCTTTAATAACCCCGAGACATTGAACTCTCTTGGAGTCAAAATAATAGAGGTCATGATAGGCTCGGGTGACTTCCATTCCTAACTCTTCCATGACGGTTTTGGGCATGAGGTTGTGGGAAGCTCCTGGGTCCATCAAGCAATTGTGTAGCACTTTATCATGTATGTTCAGGGATGTGTAGAAGGGAGGGGATGAATCATCTCTATCTTCTACCATGGGTCCTAGGACAACTGCTGGCTTTTCATCTTGGAGGTTTATGGAGTCTGTGGGAGGGCATGAGGCTTCAGACTGTAAGAGCTCAGAGAAGCGTTTTTTAAATTCTTCGTGTTTAATTAGCTCAGTGAGGGGCATGGGGATTCTGATGTTTTGAATTTCATGCTCGAAATTAAAAGAAGATGTAAGCTTTGGAATTTCTCTTAGTTCAGGAACATGATTTTGAGTAATAGGAGGGGGGAGTTGGGCCTTCTTACCTCTGTGAGCATCTGCTACTTGATTAGCAGGTTTCTCTGTCCTAGTAGACTACTCAGGGATATCAAGTGTTGTTGTCTTTTTATCGGACCTCAGGTTGTACCTGCCTCGGCCGCCAGTAGCCTTATCTCCTTTGCTCAATTCATTCAGTTGACCATCCATGAGAGACTCCTCGTAAGCTACTTGAGTGAGATGAGGAAAAGGAGGAGTGTCCTCTAAGCAGTGGATTTTGGGATCAAGCTCACCTGTTCCTTCTTGTTCCTCCTCGGCCACAAAATTGTTTTGGAAAGGGGCCTGGATTTTCTGGTCTTCTCTGTCTCTTCCCCTCTCTCTTTGCACATTCACGGGAGTAAAATTGTTTGGCCTCCTAAAACCTCCCTTGTTTTCGGCATTTAGAGGGCCCTTGTACGCTTGCCTCCCTTCCACCCTTATTTTCTCCATCTCCGCAGACAGAGATCTCACCATCCTGGTTAGTTCATCCACTTGAGGGTGGGGCACCGATGGGTCAGAAGTTGAGGCTTCCGACCTTCCTTTTCTCCTGTTTGCGTCAGCCTTGTTCCTCAGTCTGTCAGCTGCTAACACATTACATTCCACCTCTATGGCCGCATCTTGCATTTGAGCCAAGGTGGTGGCTCTTCTTTCTCTCAACAATAGAAAAAAATCGGGGCCAAACGCACTAGCATAAGAAATCTTGGCTGAGGCTTCTGAAGGCTTTATCTCAGCAGGGATTTTGTTATACATTTTATTGAATCTTTTGGAGAAGTTAGACACAGACTCTCCTTCCATTTTCTTCAGAGACCCAAACTCTGTCATATAATACATGAAGTCCTTCCTATCTCCCCACTACCTCAAGAAAACACTATCCAGGGCTTCAATGCCGGCAATAGATCCGGGGGCCAATCCTCTAAACCATTTCCTCACCTCGCCATCTAGGCTCTGGAAAAAAACTCTCATCCAGACATCTTCATTTTCAATGTTTAGGTTGTCTGCATAACTGTAGAAAGCAGTCAGGTGCTCTTCTACGGTTATGTCCCCTTCCCCAGTAAACTTGGGCATATACTTCAAGTAATCTCCAGCAGGGAGAGGATTCATAGGATGAGGTAGGACTAAGGGGGCGTATCTGGCCGCGACTATGGAATCCATTCTATTCAGAGGGGGATTAGCACCAGCCATAGGGATATTAGATGGAGGAGAACTTGGAGGAGAAGGAGTTCGCGAAGGGGCTACTGGGAATGAGTTCTGAAGTGGAGTGGGAACCAAGAGGGGATTTAAGGAAGAGGCTAACAAGCTCAAGCTGGCATGCGCTCTTCTTTGCACAGGAGTAGTAAATATAGGAGTGGGAAGATCTTCAGTGGTCCCGATGCAACGCCAAGGTACAGTTTCGAGGGAGAGGGGGGTGACAAGGTCTCATCCCTCCGGTACCAGACTAGAAGGGGAGAATTCAGCAGGAACACTCCCAAAGTTTAGGAAACAGGAAACCTCGGAAGGAGGCTAGTCAAGAATCTGAGGAGGAGAAAACGGAGTTCTTACGAAAGGAGATGGCGGCCTACCTGATTCGGCGATGGAAAATTCTTCTTCGGGGGCATTTCCTCTTCTTAGAACCACCTCTGGGTCAGCTTCCGGTGTAGCTAAAGGCAAGTGTGGATGAGACCGCGTGTGTCTGCCTCTGAAAGCCACAGTTAAAATAGCGGGTTCGCTCCAGTGGAGTCGTCACAATGGAGTCTCCAGGTGCACAGTAGCAATCTTCAAGTTCTGATATCTGATGCACCTTCAGAATTAGTCTATCGTTGTCATTCAATCCCGAGGAAAATATTCAACTTCGTCCCCGACAACAGCGCCAGAGATGTTAGCGTCAGAAGTCACTCCTGGATTGCTTGCAGGAGCAGAGCCCAACACCCATCAGTTTAATGTCACGAAGTGTTTAATGGGGTGATCAAATGGAGGTTAACTCGAAACAATGTGGTTCTAACTCTGAAACTAGGCCAGTCATGCATGGACAAGTGAGGTCTTAAGTAACTCCAGACAGTGAGTTGTAGTAAGGGCGAGTAGGGGGAAGACTTGTATAGGAAAACTGCAAAGGTCTGCTGTAACATCGGGTTCTTAACAGACTGTGGAAGAAGACATTTAAATGAAAGATCTTCTTACATTCAAACGCAGAAAACTAGAGAAAACAATAATGCCACAATAAATCCCTTATCATAACATAATTGCCATAATTTGTGCGAATCAGTCAAACACAAACTCTCTTAGCACAAGACGAAAACCAGATGGAATGAGAAGTCTGTCTGTCATTAAGCAAGAATTCTTACATATATATGCATAACCAGAGAACTAGAATGTGTTAAAACTTTACAAGCGGGAGCTTCGCTCTACCATCGATACCCACAAAAATACCAAAAACTGAATACATATACTTGGGCAGATTTTTCCAGCAGAGGCGCGCTCACCCTCCAAGGCGTTGCGTCTCTTCAATCAATCTCCAGGTGGAAGCCCTTCACCAGACGTTTCCTTAACTGTGCATGGCTCCTGCAGGGGGACTAGTTGAGACATTAATGGCCAGAATGGCGTGTGTAGATTTCTCTGACTAATCGAGGACTTCGGCATGGCTTTTCTAGAGAAAACAGTACACATAACTCCTTCGAGAAGAATGCTTGCCGGACCCTCCATACTTCGAATTTAATGAGTGAAAGGAGGTTTCAACCACCCGATCACATCTTCATTTACTTTAAGCGAAAACCAGGAGCGAAATCGCTTCGGACGACATCCGAAAATCGTGGCGACACTTTCGGCAACTGGAAACGACGCCTTTTAGGCCTTTCTTGCTTATCCCTTTAATTTCTCAAGTGACCATGGCTGTGACTGCGTGCCTATCCCCAAAGTGCTTTCGACACTCACGATCGGAAGAGGTTAACACTTTCTCCTTGGAATTGCGATGAGCGAAACGTCGAGGCGGCTTTAATCTGGCGACACACACCCTCTAGATCTGATGGTTCCGATTTCTCCTGACAATGCTGTGGGCCCCAGGTCCTGAACACTCTCGCCATCTCGTGCATCGGGAAAAGTTGGAGCTGCTTCTTGTGTTTCGAAGTTGCGATAGGCGAAAAGGCGAGGGGCCTAATCACGTGCGCCAAGTGTCCCGTGTAGAGGAACGACTGAAATTGTTCCCCGATATTGTGGGCCCGCATTTAAAAGTTCATTTCATCTCGCGATTCACGAGTCAGAGACTCTTGGTTCCTTTTCTTCAACTCTCGCTTCCCGGGACGACGATATGGGTGGGGCCCCCTTTTTGTCTGGCACTCTCCTTATGTGACCGTTGGCTAGGGTCCACGTACTAGCACCTCTCGCTACTCACGACCTTGCGAGTGGAGTATCAGACTTTGGCATATTCCCTTCGCAAAGTCCCGAGACGCGATGGTCAACACCAGTTGACTTCCTCCGGACACTTCTCGCAACTCGCAATTTCACGCCACCAAAAGACATGGTCCGTCCTCCGAACTCACGAACTCCGAGCCTTGCAACTTCGCAAGTGCCTCTCTAAGGATTCCATCCGTTGAATTCCTTGAAACTTTAAGCACTATGCTTGACGAGACTTGGTTAATTTGCAATTGCCTGTCAATTGTTGTTCTGCTCTGTCGCTGAATTCTTTTCACTAAAGAATGAGATTCCCGCTCGCTTGATTTTAAGTCCGAAAGGACTTCTTCTGTATGCTGTGCTTGGGCTCTCCTCGAGCAGCCCGCAGACCCATGTATCCCGATGCCGAAGACAAGTAATGTTTCTAACACAGTGTTCAGAGGAGAAATTAATTATCTGCAACATAGGGACCGAGTCAGAACCTAAACTTGTTAATTTTTCAAAATCATTTCATGATGAAGTGAGACAAAAATATGTTGATCTGATGAAATATTTTTCATATTTTTTTGCCTGGATATATGAAGACTTAAAAACCTACGATACTAGCATCATTCAACACATAATTCCTCTAATAAGAACACAAATCCTTTTAATAAAAAATTAAGACATGTTAATCATATGTTGCTTCCTGTGATTGAGAAGGAAGTGAAGAAACTGTTGGATGCAAAGATAATTGTGCCATTAAGATATACTGACTTGATTGAAAATATAATACCTGTGAGAAAGAAAACTGATTAAATTAGAATCCGTGTGGACTTTATAAACCTCAACATATGTTCTTTAAAATATAATTAGACATTAACCACGATGGATCACATTCTGCAAAGGGTTGTTGGTTCCCAAAGAATCTCAATGATTGATGGCTTTTTTGGATATAACCAGGTATTAGTGCATGAAGAAGATAGGGATAAAACAACATTCACTACAACCTGGGGTACTTTTATGTATGATAAAATTTCCTTTGGCCTAATGAATGTAGGATAAACCTTTCAAAGGGCCATGGAAATTGCATTCATAAGAGAGAAGGAAAGATTTATTGTTATCTATTTATATGATATAACTGTCTTCTTCGGTCTGATGACGAATACCTATAACATCTCAAGAAAACATTCATGAAGTGCATGAAATTTTCAGGAAATGAGATACACTTCCACACTAAAACTATCAAAAGAGAATAATAATTTAATCAAGAACGTAAATGACAAATAAATCATATAGTACAAAGATATTTTACCCTGGAAACCCAAATCAAGAAAACTAACATTCCTTGAGAGTTCCTCTCTTGTTTTCATATTCAATATGAATAAAAGGTTACATGTCTAACCTTGGTCCACACCTAAGACAAAATCGACATCATACCCCCTTTCCTGCGCAAGAACAACCCTGTAGCCAATCCGACTTACATATGCATGATCAACAACCTACATCTAAATATTTATCTAAATACTGGCTATCCTATGATTCATTGATTAGCCTTTACAGCCTTACAACATGCCTCTTTATAGGCTTTATAATAGGAAAAATACTAAATACTTGGTGCCCCAAAATGGTTACAGATCCATGCATATAATTGACTACAAATCTCGTGAATATCAGAATTTTGTTATAGTCGACTCCAAGTTGGTTTACTAGTCGAATACTAGTCAGCCTTCATTCGATCTTCAGTCAGTCCCCACATGCCCCCCTATCGACCTCTTATCGGTTGACCTCTTAGAATTTTTTTTGATGCCTTTACCATGTCGAACCGCCTCAACCTTTGACTTCGACTTTACCCAGTCGACTCACCTCAACCTTCGACTTACTATTGATATAGCTCAAACCTTGACCTGCCATCGATCCACCTTGACTATACTTTAACTATAGAGAATATAAAAACCCAAAATTCTCCCACTTGTTGTCTTCTTTGCTGAAAGTACTATATTATTGAACTTTCATTCATAGACCCAAGGCTGCAATGCCCATTACCTCTCTGCACCAAGAAAACTTCACAACACTCACAGACTTGGTCAACGAGTCTGCTATGTTTTCCAATGTGTCTACTTTATCCAGTAGCACCTTGTTACTTTCCACCATGTATCTCATGAAATGGTATTGTACATCAATGTGATTGGTCTTTGAATGATAAACATGGTTCTTTGCCATAAATATTTCACTTTGACTATTTCAACTTACCTTCATAGCTCTCTGCTCAAACCTGATTCCTGAACATAGCCTTTGCATCCATACTTCTTCTTTACTTCCATGAGTGGCTACCATGTATTTGACTTTTTTTGCTGACAAGGCTACGACAGTGTGTCACATACTCATCCATATTATTGCTCCACTGAACATCTTGAATACATATTTATTGGTCGACCTCCGTTGATCCAGATCTCCAACCCAGTCGACATCGACAAAACCATGTACATTAATTTACCATTGTCACCTCCAGGTCTTCCTTGGTAGCATATATCATAGTGCTTCATGCCACACAAATACTTGAATACCCTCTTGACAATTGTCTAGTTCTCCTTTCCAGGTGTCGACATGTACCTTCTCAACAATCCTACTGCATGGGAAATGTCTGGTCAAGTGCATACCATCACATACATTAGACTACTAAAAACACTTTCATAGGGAACATGTTCCATGTCCTCTATTTCTTCCTATGTCTTTGGACACTGTTCAAAAGTTAGCTTTGCTCCCACAGGAATTGGCACCTTCATTGGTTTGCAATCCTGCATGTTGAAACATTTCAGAACTGTTTCAATATACTTCGTTTGATTCAACCAAAGATTTATAGCGACTCGATCTATCTTAAATCCATTCCCAGAATGAATTTAGTTGCAACGATATCCTTCATGTAAAAGTTGGAGTATAACTGCTTTTTCACATCCTTTATTGCATCCATGTTGTTTCCAATCAATAACATGTCATCAACATACAAAGATACATATATGAAATGCTCACATTCTTCCTTGGTATATATGCAGTGATAAAATTTTCTTCTTACAAATCCAAAACTAAGGATGTATGTGTCGAGCTTATGGTACCACATCCTAGGAAATTTCTTCAGACCATAAAGGGATCTTTTCAGTTTGCACACACACTCTTTTGTTCCCTTTACTATAAATCCTTCAAGTTGTTTCATGTAGATTTCTTCTTCGAAGTCCCCATGTAGGAACGTTGTCTTCACTTCCATATTTTCTATTTCCACATCAAATATTGCAGCCAAAGACATTAATACTCTAATGGAATTTAATTTTGCAACAAGGTAAAAATATCATCTAATTTGAATCCCTCGACTTGGGAATATCCTTTCGATACTAGTCGATCTTTGAAATTCTTGTCTTGACCTGCGACATTCATCTTCTTATTCAATACCCATTTTCTACTGACAAGATTTCTTCCACTAGGTAACTTGACTAAATCCCATGTCTCATTCTTGTGCAAGGATTCCATCTCTTCGACCATGGCATCCTTCCATAGTTTACCCTCTGTTGAGCCGACTTCCTCACTGACCGACTTGGGCTCATTGTTGATGGAAGTTAACATGAATGTGGAACATAAGTCAGGTGGAATATACCTTTCAACTATTTTTCTTACTCTTTCTGACCTCCTTACCACCCCAGTATGTTATTTTACCTCTTCCTCTAATTCAATCGACTCATCTAAATCATCTTCTTTGTTCCTCAGCTCAAACCGCACCATCTTAGGATTATTATCGATCTAAAAACTTTCCTCAGGCTCAGACTTACCTCCGACTTCTCTGAAGACCACATCTTGAATGTACACTATTCTCCTTGATGCAGGATTCCAAAGCTTGTATCCTTTCATTCCTTCTTTATATCCAATGAAAATACATTTGACTACCTTCTTGTCTAGCTTGCTCCTCTTTTCCTTGGGAACATGAAAAAATGCATCACATCCAAATACTTTGAGATGTGAAACTACAGTATTTTTACCCAAACATACCTCATGTGGAGTCGTGTCAAATAGCACCAATGAAGGAGACATATTCACCAGATATCTTGCAGTGTTGACTGCTTCCACCCATAATTCTTGTGTGAGCCCAACACCATTGAGCATGCTCCTTTACTTGTCCATCAATGTTCTGTTCATTCTCTCGACAAATCCATTTTTTTGTGGGGTATATGGTGTGGTATTTTTGTGTGCTATGCCACACTTCTTGCAGAACTGATCAAATGTTTTTCCACATAATTCACCACCATTGTCAATTCTGAGTACCTTAATTTTCTTATCTGTCTAGTTTTCTACAAGAGATTTAAACTCTTTAAATTTTCAAAAACCTTTGATTTATTCCTCAAGAAATATATCCATGTCTTCCTGGAAAACTAATCTATGAAGGAGACATAATATAGGGATTCATCAAGTGAAGGCACTGTAATCAGGCCAAACACATCGCTATGCACTAGTTCTAGAATCCCATTTTCCCTTGTTGCTCCCGATGGGACCTCACCCGACTTTGTTATCCATATATGAAATTTTCACAAAAGTAGAATTTTAAACCACATTCAATAAAACCTTCGACCATACCTTTGTTTTGCATAGCTCGAAGTCCTTTTTCTCCAATGTGTCCCATCCTCTCATGCCATAGCATGGCCGGGTCGATTTTATCATGTCTTGTTGAGTCGGTTTGAACCGAATCATCTCGAGTTGGGTCGAGTTGATTCAAAATCAAGTCAACTTAAGGAGAAATGATGTTGTTGAATCCAATCGAGTCGGCATTCCCTAAAAAATTGTATAGGGCTCCAATCCAAATTCCTTTCAT
This sequence comes from Picea engelmannii, assembly GCA_009831015.1. NCBI lineage: Eukaryota > Viridiplantae > Streptophyta > Pinopsida > Pinales > Pinaceae > Picea > Picea engelmannii. Next base: position 84,773 of record ML823349.1, on the reverse strand, counting down.
TAAGACAATCGTACCTATGACCATCTTGCACAAATCCTTCTAAAACAGAGTGTGCACTCGAACATCACTCATCTTACTGGCATATATCAAGTTTCTTTCCAAACCCAGAATGTGTAGCACTCCTGGAAGGGTTCTTTTCCTGTCATCCTATAGTATTAGTGGAACTCTTCCTCGTCCGATAATTTTGGTTGTCGAGTCATCCCCCAAGAAAACACCACCTCTTTCATATCTTTCATTCTTGCAAAACAATTCTATATGTGGTTTCATATGATAGGATGCTCCTAATTCAATCAATGAAACATTTTGATCCTACTGTGTATTCATCTACACTAAGTACACATCACCTCCCTTATCTAGGGTCATCTTTCTCTCACTCGACTACTTCTCATTGGATCATGTATTGGCTTCCATCACCTTCGACTTACAGTCCTTTTTGTAATTCCCAGCTTTACCGCATTTCCAACATCTTCTTGTTGACCAAACCAAGGATTTTAATCTACCCTTCGATTTAGAATTTCTACCAGAGAATTTTCCTTTATCTCTTTCAACCGGTTGAACTCTCACCACTAAATCATCTTTGGTTGATCCTTCCATGTCCTTTCTTCTCATTTATTCTGACAACAGAGAAGCAACCACATCTTTTAGTGTTAGTGTGGTTGTATTACTCCCTATATCCACAACTAAGCTATCCCAGGAGTTTGGAAAATAACGTAATAGGATAATCCACTTATCCTCCTCAGTGATTTTAATATCCACATATGATAACTAGCTTAAAATGGTATTAAACACATTTAAATGATCAGTCATCGAATTTCCATCACTCATTCTCAAAAGATAAAATTTATTTATGAGAAACAACTTATTTACCAACAATTTCAACTAGTATAATCTTCCTAGCTTGTCCAACAGTTTCTTGGATGAATCTTTACCCGAGACATTCAATAGTACAGAATCTTAAAGACAAAGAGGAATCATACTTCTTTCTCTTCTTTCGAGTTTCTCCCATTCTTTCGTCGACATGCCTATTGGCTGGGTACTTGTACAAACTATTGTCCATTGTTCTCGATCTACAAGAACATATTCCATTTTAAGCTTCCAAAGCTTAAAATTCAGGCCATTGAATTTTTCTATTTCTATTATTGAACTTCTTGCCATTCTTTACCATGATATTTAACACAATTTATGACTTACAACTCTTATTGTACCTAGGGTTTAGCTCTCGGATTCAAGATTAGTAAATCAAGATTTGATAGACACGTCAAAGCATAACACAACTTTGATAGCACTTGTCAGAGATAAAATTTTCTCTGATACAACTTGTCAAGAAATGAGATACACTTCAACACTAAACCTAGCAGAAGAGAAGATGAATTTAATCAATAACGTAAATGACAAAGAAATCACACAATACAAATACCTTTTACCCTGGAAACCCAAACTGAGAAAACCAACATTCCTTGAGTGTTCTTCTCTCTTGTTGTCTTATTCAATATGAATAAAAGGTTATATGTCTAACCTTGGTCCACACCTAAGACATCATAAACATCACACCTCCTTTCCCGCGGAAGAACAACCCTATAGCCAATCTGACTTACATCTACATGACCAACAACCTACATCTAAAGATTTATCTAAAGACTAGTTATCCTACGATTCGTTGATGAGACTTTACAACCTTACAACATGCCTCTTTATAGGATTTACAACAAGAAAAAACATAAATACTTGGCACCCAAAAGAGGTTACAGATCCATGTAGATCATTGGCTACTAATCCCATGAATATAACGATTCTGTTACAGGAAACTCCAATTTGGATTACCAGTCGATTACTAGTTGGCCTTCATTCTGTCTTCAGTTGGTCGCCACATGCCTGCATGTCGACCTCTTTTTGGTTGACCTCTTTGACTTGTTGTCGATGCCTTTACCATGTCGAACCTCCTCAACCTTCAACTTCAAATTTACCTGGTCAAATCAACTCGATCTTCGACTTACTGTCGATCTACCTTGACCCTCGACCTGTTGTCAATCCACCTCGACTTTGACCATCAGTCGATCCACCTCGACTAGACTTTCACTATATTGGCATAGGGGTAGACCCAGGGTTCAACGCTACAACATTGCACCAACAAAACTCTAACTACCGACCCTTTAGGCAACACCTGCGAAGAAGATGAAGTCTCACCCGAGGTAGAGGCAGGGGTGGTTGCAGGACTTAGATGTCTGCAACCTTAGCTGGGACACATATATGTGATTCCAGCACTTAACAAAACACTCAAAAATTAACATTCATCAATATCCAGTTCTTAGTTACAACAAATTTAATCCCTAATCTCAGAATATCACAGTATTCATTCAGATCTAAGGTATTTAAGCACTAATCATATGTACACAATTCAGATCTAACATTCATCCATATCATTAAGCACTAAGCATCAACAGATCTATCTATCATTCATCTATATTAAAGCACTAAGCAAGTAAACACATAAACACATCAATACATCACACAAAGCATAACAACATGGCATGTACGTGGTTCACCCCCACCCTGGGGCTACGTCCACTAACTCTTCTCTTCTTTATTATCTTTGGTCAAGCTTCTTACAGACACATAGCATCCAAGTCCTACTCTGCAGAAGACAAGATATTTGCGCGCACTCCGCCATATCCTCCTTCTTCTAGCTAGGTGTTGACGGGTGAAATTGACTGTCCATCAACTGGAAGAGCGAGTCCAGTCTGGGGTTGTCTAAATAACCCAAGCTGTTTGGTGTAACTCATTCTGACGGGTTTAATGGCTCCGTTAGCCAATCTAAGAATCCTAAAAGAAACAAATAAAAGAGAGAAATAACTAACTAATTACTAAACACACTATATATATGTACATATGTTCAAATGTAACTATAGT
>ML823349.1:65928-78482 GCA_009831015.1 Picea engelmannii | reverse complement strand
AAAAACCTCTTTTTCTTTATATGATAAGTAATAGTTACATTCTTTACATTATCATACATATGAGCACCAACTCATAATGAGGCTACAACCTCTGTTTTGTAAGCTTCTACTTGCTGAGAGCACCAACTCTCTGTTTTCTCTAGCACCCACTAGAAGGAAGCACCAACTCCCTGGTTTCTCTAGCACCAACTAGAGGGAAGCACCAACTCCCTAGTTTCTCTAGCACCAACTAGAAGGAAGCACCAACTCCCTGGTTTCTCTAGCACCAACTAGAAGGAAGAACCAACTCCCTGAGTGTTTCCAGCACCAACTGGATGGAATCACCAACTTCCAATCATACAGGCACCAACCTGTATAACAGAGAACAAGAGTTCTCCCTTGCACCACCCTGCCACCTTGGTTTCTCTGGCTGCAACCAGATGGAAGCTACAACTCCCTGTGTTCAAGCACCCACTTGAACCTATGAGGACAACAGTCCTCCCTAGCACCTCCCTTCCATCCTAGAATATAAATCTTTGCTTCTGAAACTTATTACAGTGATATGATGTTCAACAATGTCTTACCAGAATCATCACTGTTCTGCTGCATTTCGTTGCTCTGTCTGCCTCATTGTCTTTTTGCACACATGACTTGCGCTGTCTGTTATTCTGCTTTTTATGCTCTGTGCGCCATGTCCATTCACTGCACAGTTCCTCTTCTGTGCTATTCAGCTACTGCACTCTCCTCTTTCTTCACACATGAATCACCTTCACCAACAACAACCACAATAAACTCCAACAACAACAACAACCCCATCTCTTCTCTGTACCGTGTATTTATAGCTTCTGTGCACCTTGTGCATGCAATATTCGCAATGCCTCTGCATGCTAACTACATGTCATTATCCTCCACCTCTCGAGTGCTCTGTCTAATCATCATCATGACTCTTCAGCTTCTCTGGCCGTTTTCCCACGCATTCAACATCACTGGATGTTGTGTTGAGATTCCTCAGCCTCTCTGGCAATTGAGACTCTTCGTCTTCTCTGTGACAATCGAGCTCACCTTCTCTGTTTTAGTTATAGGCTTCCATGCTCATCCATCTGTCAATACCTTCTAAGAATAGTCTTCCTTCACTTGGATGAAGCTTGGAGACTCTTCATCTCCTCTAGCGATCACACAGGGGTCTCTTCGAATTCTCTAGCAGACACCATCAATCGTTTCTGGTAGTTTCACTGTGTCGTGCATTAGTATCCCTCTGATCAACACTTGATCTGACGGTTCATATTACATCATGATTTCACCTATCGCGATATCGGGATTCCTGATGTCAATAATCTTTGACATGTCCAACTCTCGATCCCTGAAACTTCGACAAGGACTGGAATCAACGGTCCAGATTCAACCTTAATCTGATGGCTCAGATTACATCTCAATTTCACATATCGCGATATCGGGATTCCTGATGTCAATAATCTTTGACATGTCCAACTCTCGATCCCTTAAACTTCGACAAGGACTGGAATCAACGGTCCATATTTGATCTTGATTCGACGACTGTGATTTAAGTCGCAACTTTGCATATCGCGAAATCGGGATTCCTGTTGCATTGTTTCTTTGACATTTCCAACTCGCAATCCTCGAAACTCTGACATGGTGTCCATCTGCTGACATCACACGTGGATTGACACCTGTTGAATACTGTCACGTGTCACTCTGATTCGTGACTTACATGTGCTTGAAATGTTGAATCAGTCTGACACTTGTCATTACCTGGTTGTGCCACGTGTTCCTAGCTGACGTGGTCTGCTGACGTGAGTCGGGTCAACGGTCTAGATCACATCTTGATTTGATGGTTCAGATTCAGTCAGGATTTCACACATCGTGATTTCGGGATTCTTGATGTCAATATTCTTTGACATATCCAACACTCGATCCTTGAAACCCCGACAGGGAGTCGGGTCAACGGTCCAGATCACATCTTGATCTGACGGTTCAGATTCAGTCGGGATTTCACACATCGCGATTTCAGGATTCTTGATGTCAATATTCTTTGACATCTCCAACACTCGATCCTTGAAACCTCGACAGGGAGTCAGGTCAACGGTCCAGATCACCTGCTGAGATGGACGGTCCTCCTGCTTTCAGGATTTGTGAGCCCTCTACTCCTTGCACTTTTAAAGATCGTGCAGGTTTTCCTCGATCCAACGGTGGTCGGACCCTGCGCTCAGATATGATGCCTGAGATCTATCCTCCTCTTCAGCGCACTCTTCTTATCTTTTTTCAGATCTGATGACCCTCATGCTGTCGGGATTTGTGAGCCCTCTACTCCTTTCACTTTAAAGAACGTGCAGGTTCTCCTCGATCCAACGGTGGTCGGACCCTGCGCTCAGATCTAACGCCTGAGATCTATCCTCCAGATCTGTGCACTCCTTTTGACTTCATTCAGATCTGATGGCCATCGGGCTATCGGGAATTTTGGATGGGATCCAACGATTAGAAATGCTGCTTGGGCCTTCGGTCATTTTATCACTGTTGCGTTGCCTTCGATCATTCGATCTTCCTAGACTTATCTTCTATTTGCCTGTTGATCATCGCTGCTGTACTCAAGCCATCATTACTGATGTACTTTCCATCAATGACAAGCTTACGCTGCCTGTAAAACATACCAAACATCCTCTGCACTATCTCTTCTGATCTTATCGAGGTTGCTCTACAGCTTCTTCCCAAAATACTTCTGGTGCCCGTCTGTTACATTCTTCCTGTATTCATGCCATCTTCATTGCTGTACTTGCCATCAATGACAACCTGTTAAACATTTCCAACAATATCCCCCTTTGGCATTGATGGAAACAAAGGCACCTAGATTCTTTTCTGCCCCTTTGACATCAATGTCAAAGAGAACATACTTGATGTAGGAGCATTGCCAGCACATCAAGCGAGCCGGCATGGAAGCAGAGGACAGCTGGACAAGCCAGCATAATTTTCTTTTTGAATTTCACCTTGAAACTGTTGCGCAAACATTAATGAGGAGATTTAATGAGGCGCACTTGTAAATTGTATTTGGACCTTGAGCGGATAGCTCTCATCCTTAGATAGATAGTCGACATTTAATAGATTTAATGCTGTTAGATAGGAATTTAATTCTAGATTTGATAGCTTTAGAGCACAAGAGGGAAAATGGATATAGACACCCTCCTTTGTACATTGTAACATTAGACAGAGCATTCAGAAGAGAAGAGCACGTAGAGAATTGTATGAAAACACCCATGTACAGATATTTGAATTAATAGAAGAAAGCTTTGATTCAAATTCATGGTTTGTGTCGTTTCTCTGTGCATTGTGGCTATGTTCATGGATGTTTTCTTCCTGTTATACATTTGCTTTTATATGTTGTGTATGTGATTTCATGGTCGATTTGAAGTCTGAGAGGAACTGAGAGTGAGGTTCAATTGTTTCTCTAATTGAGCCAGAGGATTCCTGCAAGGAGTGCAGTTGAATTGTCCGCAAGGAGTGCGTTGACAGAAGGGTTCAATTAGAGTTAGATTTTGTTCTCATCTCAGAAGTGTAGGGACACAGTGCTGTGCAAGGAGTGCGTAGGCCAAGCTAAGTCTTAGAGTTGCGATTCTGAGTGAAGGGATTGAAAGACTGCTGCTGCAGGAGTGCGCAGGGTCGAAGGCTTCAACACTTAGTCGTGGTTGAAGATTTTCCGCGAGGAGTGCGTGCAAGGAGTTTCTTTTGAAGGACCTGGAAGCCGTAAGTAAGTTCAGAAGGGATAGGCCTTCAAATTTGTTGAAGGAAAAGTAAGAATGTTGTGCCTTGAAGGTTGCAAGGAACTGCGCAGGTTTGCGTGCAGGGTGACGAGTTCTGTGGAAGAACGGCTCGTCGTTTCATGGATTCGATAAGAAAGAAACGGATGGACGAAATTCTCTGAGGAGATTTTGCGAATTGCCGTGGGCCGTTGGATCTTGCGGAGGTGCAAGGAAGTTATAGTGTAGGTGTGGAAGAGGTTCGAAGCTCAGGAGGGCAGGAGCCATTGATATGAGTCACGAGGACCGTCAGATCTCCTCGTGGTATCGTATATCGGGAGTCGACATAGAAGTTATCCGACCCCGCGAGAAGCGAAGTCGCAAGGGAGCGAGATCGCGAGTTTCAGCGTCTCGGGTATCGGGAGTCGACGTGGAAGTTATTTGACCCCGCGAGAAGCGAAGTCGCGAGGGAGCGAGATTGCGAGTTTCGGTGTCTCGGGCATCGGAAGTCGACGTGGAAGTTATTCGAGCCTGCGAGTAGCGAAGTCGCGAGTGGCGAGATCGCACGTTTTGGCTTCTTGGTTATCGGGGGTTGGAGAACTGAATGTTTGGCGTCGCGAGTAGCGAAGTTGCGATAGAGCCGAAGTCCCGATAGAGGGAAGAGGAAGTCATCATTGACTGACTCATTGGGTCTCGGGGATTCGAGAACCTAGTGATCAACAGTGAACTCGCGAAGCCACGAGTTCCGATCCTCCGATAAGACAAAGAAAAGGGGATCGTGAGAAGGAAACTGTGGGTGCAGATTTCCCGATAGGGAAATAGGAGAACTTTAGAAGTTCTTCGGGCCAAGAAGAAGAAGATCCTGTGAGAGCGGACGTGCTCTGAGGAGTGCGGCTGTGCCAGGTTTGGTATCAGAGCGGGAATATTTCTTTGCTTTCTATAGCAGAGAAAGAGAATTGTCATGCTACGCAGGAGAGAGAGGCAGTCACCTGATCCAGAAGATAGGGAGGTGTGAAGAAGAGGCAGGATGGCAGGAAATCCAGAAATGGAGAGACAAATGAGAGATCTCCAAGCAAGACTCGAAGACATGGAGACAGCGTAGAGACGCACAGCTAGTGCAGGGGATCTTAGTGACTCCGAAAACGAGATTGAGGCCGAGCAAGAGGAGGAAGTTGCAGCCGAGGATGCAGCAAATGAGTGTTTGATCAAAGCCATTGCCAGGATGGGTGCGAAGGAAAAAATGGACATTCCAGTTTACGAGGGAAATTTGGATGCAGAGGAGCTACTAGACTGGATTAGAGCTCTAGACACATATTTCGACTATGAAGATGTCAAAGAAGATAAGAAAGTCAAGCATGATGTCACGTGCTTGAAAGGACATGCAGCATTGTGGTGGGACGAGCTACAAGCTGACATACGCTGCAAGGGAAAGAAGAAGATTAAGAGCTGGGATCGAATGATTGCGAAGATGAAGGCAAAGTTCATCCCAAGAGACTACCAAATTACTCTGTTCAGAAGGATGCAGAACCTGAGACAGAAGCTGATGATAGTAAAAGAATACACTGAGGAATTCTATCGACTGAACATCAGGGCAGGTCATCGGGAGAGTGATGATGAGAAGGTTGCCAGATATCTGAATGGTTTGAGATACGAAATTCAGGATGAACTAAGCATGCTAACCATCCGAACGATGGAAGATGCTTACCAATTGGCTCTGAAAGCTGAGGAGAAGCTGAGCCGAAAGCAAGGTCAGCGAGGCCAAGGCAGAAGCCAGCCCAGAGGCAAAGCAGTTGCCCAGGATAAATACCAGAAGCCCAAGGAGGAATGGAAGAAACCTCAGGGTAAATTTGAAAGAGGTGGAACCTCACAACGAGACCAGCATGTTGAACAGAGAGGGCAGCATAATGAGTAGAGTGGAGGATATGCTGATGGCAATACTTTTCCTCATACCATAGGTAGAGGAAGAGGCCGAGGTGGAGTAATCACATGCTTCACATGTGGGAAGAATGGGCACAAGTCTTATGAGTGTCCCGAGAAAAAGAAGGACATTGGAGAAGCTCACATCACCGAAGCGCAGAGGCGAGATGTTGAGGCCGAAGACACAGAAGACGGAAGATCGCTTATGATGCGAAAAGTCCTTTTGACACCTGAGAAGGAGGTGGAAAGCTCGGTTCAGAGGACCAGACTTTTCAGAACAGCTTGCAAGACCAAGGATAGGGTGTGAAAGGTCATTGTTGACAGTGGTAGCATGGATAATCTCGTATCCACAGAGATGGTAGAGAAACTGGAGCTGGAGACAACTGATCATCCAAGCCCATACAGAGTTTCGTGGCTACAAAAAGGACACCAGGTAACTGTTACTAAGCAATGCTTGGTTGAATTCAAAATAGGAGGGTATAATGATAAGATCTTATGTGATGTTATTCCCATGGATGTATGTCATTTATTGCTGAGTAGACCATGGCAATATGACAGAAATGTGATTCATGATGGGAGAATGAACACATATACCCTGGAGAAGAATGGGATAACCCATATGTTGCTTCCGATAAAGGATAAGGAGGTGAAGCCGAAAGTAAGCAACACAGTACTTCTCATGAGTGGGAAGGAACTTCTTACAGAGGTGAAGAAGAAGGAAGATCCACAATTCTTTGTGGTCAGAAAACCAAGAATTGTTCTGACTGGCACAAGAGTGGATGCTTTGCGAGATGAAGTTCAGGAACTGTTGGAAGAGTTCGCTGACATCATAGTGGACGAACTACCTCGTTCGTTGCCACCGATGAGGAGTGTGAGTCATCATATAGACCTCATACCAGGAGCCAGTTTGCCGAATAAAGCCGCGTACAGGTTGACGTCGCAAGAGAATGAAGAGGTTAAAAGGCAGGTCCAGGATTTGTTGGACAAAGGTTTGGTCAGAGAAAGTTTGAGTCCATGTGTTGTTCCAACAGTACTCAGTCCCAAGAAAGACGGAGGCTAGAGGATGTGCACCGACTCAAGAGCAATCAATAAGATAACCATCAGGTACAGGTTTCCATTGCCGAGAATGGATGATCTGATGGATTGCCTGAGTGGGGAAAAGTATTTCTCAAAGATAGATTTGAAGAGAGGATACCACCAGATTCGTATGAGAGAAGGCGATGAGTGGCAGACAGCCTTCAAAACCAACGAAGGATTGTATGAATGGCTAGTCATTTTGTTTGGCTTGACGAATGTGCCAAGTACCTTTATGAGGTTGATGAATGAAGTCCTGAGAGAGTTCATCGGGAAGTTCATCATTGTGTACCTGGATGACATACTGATTTACAACAAATCAGTGGCTGAACACTTGAAGCATTTGGCTATAGTGATGAAGAAGCTACAACAGGAGAAGCTGTTGATTAATATGAACAAGTCCTCATTTATGAAGACATAGCTCATTTACTTGGGTTTGTTGTTTCGGCTAATGAGTTGAGGATGGATTCGGACAAAGTAGAAGTAATTAAGAATTGGCCATCACCGAGAAATATTTTTGAGGTGAGAAGTTTTCATGGTTTGGCTAGTTTCTACCGGAAATTCATCAGGAATTTTAGTGGAATCAGTGCAACAATTATGGATACAGTGAAGAAGCGGCATAAGTCTTTTCACTGGATAGCAGAAGCTGAGAAGAGATTCAATTTGTTGAAGCGAAAGATCACGAAACAACCGGTGTTGGTGTTGTCGGATTTCCAGAAGACATTTTAGGTGAAATGTGATGCCAGTGGGTATGCCATAGGAGCGGTCTTGAGTCAGGAAGACATGCCGGTTGCATATTTCAGTGAGAAACTGGATGAAGCAAAACTGAAATACTCCATGTATGATAAAGAATTTTATGCTATCATACAGGCACTAAAGAAGTGGAGGCATGACTTGATACCCAAGGAATTTGTATTGTATAGTGACAACCATGCATTACAGTTTGTGACTAAACAGGAGAAGTTGAATCAAAAACATGCAAAATGGGTAGAGTATATGTAGAATTTCACATTTGTGATTAAGCATATTTCGGGTACTGCTAACAAAGTGGCTGATGCTTTGAGCAGGAAATGTTTGCTGTTGCAGGAGTTCCAAGTCAAAACATTGGGTTTTGAAAATCTCATGGACATGTACGCAGGAGATGCAGATTTTGCAGAGGCGTATGAAGCAACTGAGAATCCAGTTCTCAGAGATAGGAGTCCTTGGATAGATTATATGATCCAGGAAGGATTGTTGTTCAGAGGCAATCAACTGTGTATTCCGAAGTGCTCCATGAGGGAGAATCTGTTGAAAGAGAAACACAGTGGTGGATTGGCAGGACACTTTAGCCATGACAAAACATTCATGAAACCGAATGAGTCATATTTTTGGCCAGGAATGCGAGCAGATGTCCAGAGATTCGTAGACAAATGTAGAGTTTTCCAGCATTCGAAGGGGAGAAAGCAGAATGCGGGACTATATCAGCCATTGCCCATACCACAAAGACCTTGGGAGGCGATAATCATGGATTTCGTACTGGGATTGCCAAGGACACAAAGAGGGTTTGACTCTATCTTTGTGGTGGTTGACATATTTTCGAAAATGGCACATTTCATCCCATGCCAAAAGACTAGTGATGTGACTCACATCGCAAATCTATTTTTCAAAGAGGTCATTCGACTTCATGGATTGCCGAAAAGCATAGTTTCGGATAGGGACACTAAATTCATAGGGCATTTTTGGAGGACCTTATGGAAAAAGCTGGGGACTAACTTGATGTTTAGTTCTGCGTATCATCCTCAGACGGATGGACAAACAGAGATGGTGAACAGAAGACTGGGAGACTTGCTGAGGAGCTTGGTGACAGAGCACCGTAGCAGCTGGGATAGCATATTGCCACAGGCAGAGTTCACATACAATGATTCAGTGAACCGGAGTACAGGCCAAAGTCCATTTCAGGTTGTATATGGGATGCAACCGAGAAGATTTTCTAAGCTGAGGGATTCAGAACAGACTACTACTAGTAGCGCTAGTGCAGAGAATTTTGCTGAGGCAATGAAAGAACTTCACTACAGGGTGAAGGAGCGGTTGTTGGAATCGAATTAGGAATATAAGCGCAGAGCAGATCAGCATCGAAGACAACTTCAGTTTGAAGTTGGTGATCTAGTTCTGGCACATTTGAGAAAGGAAAGGTTCCCAAGGGGAACATACAATAAGCTGAAGATGAAGAAGATCGGGCCATGTAAGGTCTTGAGAAAATTCAGAGAAAATGCTTATGAGATTGAGTTGTCGGATGGCATCAGAATATCTCCGATATTCAATATCGCAGATTTATACCCATACAAGGCTGGAGAAGCAGACACTGGAACAGAAGGGCCAGTGATCCAGTGGTTGAAATAGATGCTAGTTGCAGAGAAGTCGCAGATGGAATGCATACTGGACAAGAGAGTGGGTAAGAAGACCAGAAGAAAAAAATACTTTGAGTATCTGGTCAAGTGGAAGGGCCGCCCAGTGGAAGATGCCAGCTGGGAGAGCGAAGTAGTGATACAGAAGCATGGACAGACCGTGCAAGAGATCATGGACAGGATCCCATGAAAGTTTTCAAGCCTAGGAGTATGATGCAGGAGCATCGCCAGCACATCAAGCGAGCCGACGCGGAAGCAGAGGAAAGTTGGACAAGCCAGCATAATTTTCTTTTTGAATTTCACCTTGAAACTGTCGCGCAAACATTAATGAGGAGATTTAATGAGGCGCACTTGTAAATTGTATTTGGACCTTGAGCGGATAGCTCTCGTCCTTAGGTAGATAGTCGACATTTAATAGATTTAATGTTGTTAGATAGGAATTTAATTCTATATTTGATAGCTTTAGAGCGCAAGAGGGAAAACAGATATAGACACCCTCCTTTGTACATTGTAACATTAGACAGAGCATTCAGAAGAGAAGAGCACGCAGAGAATTGTATGAAAATACCCATGTACAGATATTTGAATTAATAGAAGAAAGCTTTGATTCAAATTCATGGTTTGTGTTGTTTCTCTGTGCATTGTGGCTATGTTCATGGATGTTTGCTTCTTGTTATACATTTGCTTTTATATGCCGTGTATGTGATTTCATGGTCAAGTTGAAGTCTGAGAGGACCTGAGAGTGCGGTTCAATTGTTTCTCTAATTGAGCCAGAGGATTCCTGCAAGGACTGCAGTTGAATTTTCCGCAAGGAGTGCGTTGACAGAAGGGTTCAATTAGAGTTAGCTTTTGTTCTCATCTCAGAAGTGCAGGGACACAGTGCCGTGCAAGGAGTGCATAGGCCAAGCTAAGTCTCAGATTTGCGATTCTCAGTGAAGGGATTGAAAGACTGCTGCTGCAGGAGTGCGCAGGGTCGAAGTCTTCAACACTTAGTCGTGGTTGAATATTTTCCACGAGGAGTGCATGCAAGGAGTTTCTTTCGAAGGACCTGGAAGCCGTAAGTAAGTTCAGAAGGGATAGGCCTTCAAATTTTTTGAAGGACAAGTAAGAACGTTGTGCCTTGAAGGTTGCAAGGAACGCCACAGGTTTGCGTGCAGGGTGACGAGTTCTGTGGAAGAAGGACTCGTCGTTTCGTGGATTCGATAAGAAAGAAATGGACGGACGAAATTCTCCGAGGAGATTTCACAAATCGCCATGGGCCGTTGGATCTTGCGGAGGTGCAAGGAAGTTACAGTGCAGGTGTGGAAGAGGTTTGAAGCTCAGGAGGGCAGGAGCCGTTGATCTGAGTCATGAGGACCGTTAGATCTCCTCGTGGTATCGTATATCGAGAGTCTACATAGAAGTTATCCGACCCCGCGAGAAGCGAAGTCGCGAGGGAGCGAGATCGCGAGTTTCGACGTCTCGGGTATCGGGAGTCGACGTGGAAGTTATTCAACCCCGTGAGAAGCAAAGTCGTGAGGGAGCGAGATCACGAGTTTCGACGTCTCGGGCATCGGAAGTCGACGTGGAAGTTATTCGACCCCGCGAGTAGCGAAGTCGCGAGTGGCGAGATCGCATGTTTCGGCGTCTGGGTTATCGGGGGTTGGAGAACCGAATGTTTGTCGTCGCGAGTAGCGAAGTTGCGATAGAGCCGAAGTCCCAATAGAGGGAAGAGGAAGTTAGCGTTGATTGACGCATCGGGTCTCGGGGATTCGAGAACCCAGTGATCGACAGTGAACTCGCGAAGCTGCGAGTTACGATCCTTCGATAAGACAAAGAAAAGGGGATCGTGAGAAGGAAACTGTGGGTGCATATTTCCCGATAGGGAAATAGGAGAACTTTAGAAGTTCTTCGGGCCGAGAAGAAGAAGATCCTGTGAGAGAGGACGTGCTCCGAGGAGTGCGGTTGCGCCAATACTCCCCCTGAGCTATTGCAGTATTTTAGGAGGTATCAGATATTAAATCAATACAAACTCCCCCTGATGGGATGGACTCTTTCATTTGAGGCCTGCAAAATATTTGTATCTGAACCAGAGTCTTCTCTTTCTGATTCTTGGACCTGTTCATCTTCATCATCCGCTGTATCCTCTGTGCAAAATTCAAAATTGCTCACCTCTCTTACTCGGACTCCTTTATTAATCTTCTCATGAGTGGATGACTCCCCCTGTCACTGTTATCTCTCTGCTTTTGACTATTTTCCCCCTTTGTTCCTAAAAGGTTAACTTTCCTTGACAAGGTCTTTCCCTTGTTGTCTCTACAGGATGTCATGTACATCATATTGTACATCAGAATGTCGTTGTCCTACTTGAACAATGTGCAATTGTAGCTTGTACTTTTTAAAGAGCCCTTGGATCTCCCTATTGAATTTCATCGATCTCTATTACTGCAATTTTCATTTTTCTTCCATGGTGCATTCAATCCAGGGCTTTTATGTCCATCTTTAATCACAGGAGAAAACTGCTACACCCACTCTCATGCCTGCTTTTCTTTCTCACGAATGAAGGACCTATATCAGGTTTCTTAGGAGCACTGATTTCTACCTTGTTGAGTCCAATATCGGATTTGTCATTTGGTGATCTCTGGCTATCCAAGACCTTGTCCAGAGTCATGGATCTGCTTAAGAACTTGATTTGGGTGTCTGCCTTCTCAACCTTCAATACTTCTGCTTCCTGTTTATGACATGGTTCTTCTCCTACTTCTTTCGTGGGATAAATGATGACTGAGCATTCTTTTATTGTATCTGAATCTTCTTCTTTACTTGCAGGGGAGGATTCAACATCAACATTATTGTTTTCCCTTATATTGTTATTCACCATTTGTCCTGAGTTTACATTTATCTTACATTCTTTGGATGTGAGCACCTCTTCACTGCCTCTGTCACACTTTTGACTTGAACTGAGCGAATTATGTTTCAGACTATCCACAAGCAGAATGTACTGGGCATCTCCTTTGTCATTACTCAAACTCACCATCCCTCTATCCTTGATTTTGCCTGGTTCATTATTTTCAAGGATCACATCTCCTGTTTTTCTTTTACTTATGGACAATAGCTTATCCTTGTCTCCAGTCACGTGCTTGGAACATCCATTGTCTATATTTCCAGAGGCCTTTTGTTTTTGAGTTGAAAGTGCTTGACCACATTTTTCACTATCTTTCCTCTTCCATGTGATGGTCTTTCTATCTAAGAACTTTATCTTGGATCTACTTTGTAATTCTTGAGATGGCAGTTTGCAGCTTTGTGGCCAAAGTTGTGATAGTTATAGCATTCAATCCCATTGTTCAATAGGTCAAAGTTGTTGTTGCAGGGTTGTCTACTCATTGATTGTTTATTAATCCTTGACCTCCTCAGTTGCATGTCTCTAGAATTAATTTGGCAATTTGCAATATGTGATGGTTTGTTACTTTGTTGTATCATT
>ML823349.1:38939-57536 GCA_009831015.1 Picea engelmannii | reverse complement strand
AAATAGTCAAACTTGCTAATGAGCAAAAGAATGAACACAAAATCATAATTTAAACGAAAGTAAACATTTGATAAAAATTAACGTTTTTGTTTAAATTGAGATTTTTATGCTCGTTTCTAACTTTTGACATATACTCTTGTAATAAATGTCTCATACTATAGTGAATGTCTTAAGTCTGTCTCAAAGCAAGCCAAGGCATGGAACTATTTGAAAAGGTTGATTCTTTAGCTCATTTTGATTATCAAGATTCTAACAGGGGCCCTTTAAATTTAAATATAAGGGGAGTTGTTGGGGCCCAACACTAGGGTACAACACCAAGCCTTCACACAATCTCTTATAGTTACTTTCACTAGCCTTGCAAGCCTCACATAGTATGGACAAAGCACTTACAACTCTTGATCACATAGATCCAACTCTAGAACTTAGCACTTTCGATCACATAGATGCCCCTTTTCCTTACATTGCTTAGACTTCTATTTATACATTACAAAATAGGCCTAAACATGGGTAAACCCATGGGCCGACATCCCATACCCATTACATAATCTTGAATCCCAAAAAGGGCCCTAAAAGGGATCGAGATACGGTGATCTTCACTTCGTATTTCGCTCAGCCTTCGACAACCTGTTGAAGTCCCAAAATTAGGTCAAACATGACCAAGAATCCTCAAAACTTGGTCAAGGGCCAACAAGCCCCCAAAACTCACCTGTGACTCATCCCGAGTCACTATGATCTGATAAGTTTTTCTTCAAAATCCTCGAGTTTTTTCGACTTGTTTTTGTGCTACGACCTCCTGTTCAACGAACTCTTGTATGACTACTTCAATGACAGGTCCCTCTAGACACTGTTCATCTGCAGTGATGACTTGCTCCAGTTCTGCTCCTTGGCCTTCGATCTCTGTGAATAGTTGGCAAGCCTCATCCTACATAGGTTGGTGCCTCTGAGTTACTTCCATAAATCTACTCTGAATAGTGTGGACCTACTGCTGGGTAGTGTGCTGCTCTTGGGATCGCTTCATTCTTTCCATGACTGACAGGGGATTCAGCTGCACCTGTATTGTCTCTGCTTGCTGATTTTCTTCCTGTAGTTGTGAGTCCAATGCTTTCAATTCTGGATTCTCAGTGAGTCGCTCATACATCTGGGCACTGCAATCACTCAATTGCTTGCATTCCAGGGCAATGAATTTTATTCTTTCAACTACGCTTTGAGCAGTTGCTTCTCTTTGATCCCTTACATATCGCGGGGTGTTTGGTACGGTGTGAATATCTAAGTCTACTATTCGTTGTTGTAGCTACTGGATGGCTTCTACAAGATGCTCTACTTGATGCATGACTCAGTCTTCTGCCTATGGTTCTAATCCTGTCACAGAGTGGAGTGCTCTGTTGACTGCTTCTTTCACTTCGATTTTATTTGCAAGAAATTGTTATTTTTCTTGTTGCATCTGTGCTTTCTCTTCTTCAAAATTTGCTTGGAGAACAACCTTCTCCTGTGTTGCAAGTCTATGTTGTTCTATGATTATGCCTTGCACTTGCTTCAAGGCCTAGGTGGTTTGTTCTATTTCTTCTTGTGCATGATGAAGGCGAGCTTTGACCACATCAACTAGTCAGTGGAGTTGGGCTGGTTCATCTCCCAACTCTGGTTCTCCTGATGGAAGGGGCGCAGTGGACACTGCGTGGTTGGACTGAAGGGTCTGTTATGCCCCTCAAAATTCGACCTTAATTCTTTCATACATTTCCTCCTACTTAGCTTCTTGTTTCTCCATGATTTCCAGCGAAGCGTCGTTTAGGGCTGCGATGATGAAGTCAAAATCATTGGTACTGAGCACAATCTTCATCTTTGTCATGGTGGCTCTCGATTTCTTCCGGGAAGAAGTTTTTGGGGATAAACCTTCCTCTTCTTTAGGGGATCGATCTCATATCTAGGCAGTGTTACTTTTCCTTTCTTCTGTTTAGCTCCTTTTCCATTTATATCTTCATCATCACTCCCTCGGTCAGGTGATACAGAAGTAGTCTTTCCTGAGGCGCTGCTTAAGTCTTGGACCTCTTCGGTCTTCTTCATTCTGTTGGGTCCGGGTGTATTATGTTCTTTGTGGGTGGCCTCCGAGCTATCAGGGTCAGACATATCTACAGGGTCTACTAGAATAAGGAGGTCTGTCGACCAGTCCTTAGTGATCTCCTCAAGGTCCTCTTCCGTGAGTTTGTAGTATGGTTGAAGCCGCTCCTTATGTTCATCGACTCATGCTGTAAGGTAGATGAAGTGTCGATCTACGCATACTTCATCAAGGTTCACAACCTCTGTAGGGTGTTCAGATTCATGTGAGGTTCAAATTCGATGGCTCTCTTCAGCTGAAGGTAAAATGTGTGAAAAAACGCATTCAACTTCCACTGTGTGTTCATATCACTCAAGTACCAGAGTGTGGTGAACTTTGCAGCAAGCGGCTCAAATGGTTCAATATCCAAAAAGGTCACACCTTCTGGCATCTCCCAAGAAACAAAGGCGATGAGGATCAAGAGCTAGCTAAAGTGAAACTCGTAGCCCTGATCCTGCGCTTCGCAAAAGTCTAGTTCCAGCTGATTAACTAGGTACTTCAGCCAGTTCATCTATAGACCTTCCACACACTTCCTTGCAAGGTCAACGAAAAAGCCAATAACTGCATGGGTCAGTTCTTCCTTACTAACTTTCTCGCTATTAACTGGAAGGCTAGGCACACTGCACCATTCTAGATGGAGGCTACCTTCTAGCCTCACGTCCCCTTTTCAACATCATCATATGTATCCTTGATCTTCTATAGCTATTCTTGGATAGAAATCCTGCAGGTCAGGTCCTTGCATACTTAATCCTGTGATCCTATGGATCAACGTCGGATCGACCATGATATGACAGTTTAGCCATAAGTAGTCACCATGGTAACATGAAAGCAATAGCTTGACACATGCGTTGACTTTCTGGTGCCTTCCGAAGTGTGGGATTTTCATTACGTTTAACAAGGTGGATTGCGCGAGGTTCATCGTCCACGGTTGGGGGATTATCTTTGAGTTATTCCCCTTTTTCCTACTTAGGTATTTATATGGGGCAGGCATACTATAGTTCTTGCGATCTCCGAGGTTGAAGTCACTAAACTTCAACACTGCGATCTTGTCCTGCTGCGCTCGAGCTACGCGTATCCTCTTCAGGAGGTACGTAGTAACCATGGTGTACTCAAAATATCTTGGCACACTATCTCGACTCACTGCACCAGCCAGAGGTGGGAAGTAGTTGGGAAATATGGTCGGGATCTGCTTCTCATTTGCTAGGTCATCTCTGTGTTTGGTTCTCTTTTCCATTAATGGTCGGGATGGTCCGGCTCTATGAGCAGTCGATGGAGAGGCTTTCACTCCTCTTGTCGATGATGCTTGTACACCCACAGACATCACTCTTTCAAACATGACTTTCCTAGTCATGAGGTCAATGAGTACTTCCTTCATAGACTCTTCGAGTGTGCTGATTTCTTTGGACATACACGCTAGTGGTTGAATATCTCGGGTTTGAAGAGTAACTGCTCAATGCAACAGGATGGATGAAAATAAAACGATGATCACTATGAAAAATCAACTATTCTGCGGGCTTAGATAGTCACAGTTGGAAAAATTGTTCTCATTGCATGGCACGATGGGATAAATAGATAACTTGGCAATAAATCTCTTGCAACAGGTGAGAAGCCTTCATTAAATCAGTTTTGTCCGTTATGGAACAGTCCCAACAGTATGGTGGTGAACTTTCTGACCATAAATTTCTTTCTACCCATTCAGGCCGTCGGTCTAATGGTTATACTGTTTCCAACTTCTATATTGCTTCGCCATGGCGAAGTGCCATGTGACACAGTTATGATATCCTGACGAAGTTCCAATTTTGTAAATTTTCCTTCTACGAAGTTCCCTCTAGAACCTTCTATAACTTTTCGATCTTAGCTCTCTTCTTACTTATTTTTCCATCCTTTTTTCCAGTGAGCTTCGTCTCCAAATTCCTTTTTCCATTCTGATTCTTATCTTCTTTTGGCAGAGTAACTTCGTGTTGTTGAGATTCTTTCTTTCCTATAAATAAGGGGTAATACTTCATCTGTATCTGGAATAGGTACTTCAGTCTTCTGTGGGTCTTATAGTGTTCTTCCCACTCCGACATCCAAGTCTTTGGTTTTAAATAGATTCGCTCAGTTCTCTTGTTCTTCAATGAAGTGTGTGATCCTCCTAGTCATGAAATATTTCAACTCTCGCTTCTTTTGTTCTAAGACTTATTCTTCTTTCCTTCTAGCCTGATCTCCTTCAATCCAAGGTTTTCCTAGTAACATAACAAATGGGGCATTTTTCTCAATAAATTTTACAACTTCAAATTATTCCTCTGTCGAAGGTCCATGAGCACTCATAGATATCTGGGTAATTCTTCCACATAGGGTTATCAGATTTCCTCTGAGTAATCATATTCCTCCCAATGAAGGAATCATAGCAAGCTCCCCTAAAATTTTCCAAGTTCTTTCTGTCATGATATTCACCTATGTTTCCTCATCCAAAACACAGTCAATGTCGAAGTCTCCTATTCTTGTTTCAATGCACTCTTTTTCTTTGAAGATCTCTAATAAGCTGATATGTCGGTGGTCATTCAAGGTTTCCTTCATCTGTAGAAATACTTTTTATGATTCTTTATGTGGTTCTATCATAATCTCATGGGGTTCTTCCATAATCTTAGTTGCTTGACCTTTCTCGTGGTATTCTTGTCTCATATTCATCCTTTCAACCTTAACAATCATTTTAGGGAAATCCAATACTTCATGGTCCATAGCTTTGCAACAGAGGAAACTAGGTCTTCTACCAAGGCATTCCTTAGCCAAATGTCCCAGTCTTCTACAACTGTAACAAAGGGTTAATCCTCTCTTTCTTTTAAATGATCCCCAACCTCTCATGTACTGCGCGCTAGGATCATGGTAGCTAACCTGCAAAAAATTCTTTCTAGGGTCCTGCATCCATTTGTTAGTCCAAACATTCTCTCTATGCATAGGTATAACATATCTTTCACTATATTTATCAGATCTACTCATACCAAATCTTCTTTCTTCCATCAGTTCCCTAGTTTTCAAGATAGGAAAAATCTTGTCAAACATACCTAGATCCATACTTTAGAAACAAAAATTTCCACTAATATTATCTTCAGCAGAGCACAACGCTTCTAGATCTAAAAATTTTCACTATTCTTACCTTTATCAGAGCACAAAGCATTCAGATCTTACCTCTTTTCTTCAGATCAGACTTGTTTTCTTAGCACAGAGCTTCATAGATCGAGTAGAATACTGTGCACTAGAGCGATAGATCTATGCACAAAGATTTCACAATTTCAGGTCAGATCTTCGCACAAAGCTTCTTCTTCCTCAGTTCCCAACAATCATAGTTTCAGGTCCCGGAAACAGAACCTTTTTTTGGCACAGGGGCAGACACAGGGTTCAACGCTACAACAATACACCAAGAAAACCCTAACTACCAACCCTTTCGGCAACACCTGCGAAGCAGATGAAGTCTCACCCGAGGTAGAGGTAGGGGTGGTTGCAGGACTCAGATGTCTGCAACCTTAGCTGGGACACAGATTTGTGATTCTAACACTTAAAAAAGCACTCAACAATTAAAATTCATTAATATCCAGTTCTTAGTTACAACGCAGTTAAACCCTAATCTCAGAATATCACAGTATTCATTCAGATATAAGGTATTTAAGCATTAAACATATGTACACAAGTCAGATCTAACATCCATCCATATAATTAATCACTAAGCATCAACAGATCTATCTATCATTCATCTATATTAAAGCAGTAAGCAAGTAAACACATAAACACATCAATACACCGCACAAATCATAGAAACACAACATGTATGTGGTTCACCCCCACCCTGGGGCTAAGTCCACCAACTCTTCTCTTCTTTATTATCTTTGGTCAAGCTTCTTACAAGCACATAGCATCCAATTCCTACTCCACAGAAGATAGGAGATCTGCGCGCACTCCGCCAGATCCTCCTTCTTCTAGCTAGGGTACTGATCCAGGTGGATATCCGTGGCCACCCACCTTTTCCAACTGGCTCAAAACAGTTTTCTAGCAATTTTGGCAATTTACTATTTTTAGTAGGTTTTAACTTCCGGGGCCATTTTGAGGGCCCAAATGAATGTTTTTATAGATCGAGGTTCTCAATGATAGCCGAAGGCCTAATTGAGCCCCCAAAATGAATATCCTCGACGATACCTTTCCAACAATCTATTATACGCCTAAAACGGAGATCGTATGCAAAAGTAATGACCCCAATAAGTTGATGTATTAGCTTACCCAAATGGGGCCCACATGACTTTTGGCGCTTTATATCCTAGGGTTAGATTTTTGGATGTCTAGGGTTTTTGGCATTCCTGTTTATTGTAAAAAGGCCTTCAGAGCCTCATTGTAATCATCTTCTTGCAAATGCAAGTAACCGTCACATCTCTTCTCAGAGATAAGTTGCCACCATTCTAGCGAGTCTTTCACTCTGTATTTTTATAGTCTATGTACATTTCTTTCATTAATAGAAATCGTGTATTACTATATATCTGTATTTATTTTTGCATCTCTGATACATTTCTGCTACATTATTGAATATCTGTGATTTCTCTCTGCATTTCTTTATTATATCTCTGCTCTCAATTCGTGCTAAAAATAATTCGGATCAGTGGTATCAGAGCAGGCTGTTCTTGATCATTTTTATCATTGCATGTCCCCGACGAGGTCCAAGTATATAAAGTTGGGTCTCGAGCTTGTCTCTCTTGAGGAAAATCGCTCTCGCACAATCAAAAAACCCTCAATGGCGGAAGAAAAGAAAAATGACAGAGCAAACGATCCTATCAGTCTGTTGCTTGAGCAAGCTCTCACGCGACAGAGGGATGAAATGATGGAGATTTTTTCCCACATCCTTCAACGCCTGCCGATAGCAACAGGCGCATATTCACCAAGCGACCACTTTGGAGACACCTTGCCTTTGAAGGTACAAGTTAATTTTGATATTCCTGTATTTGAAGGACAAATAGATGCAGAAGCCCTAGAAAAAAGGTTAAATATGCTAGAAGGTTATTTCTCTGTTCACAAATTTTCCGACAAAGAAAAGATCACCTTCACACTCCTTAAAAATCTCCCCCATGTCAAACATTGGTGGGAAGCTCATTGGGAGCTAAGATCCACAGAGGAGTCTGAAATATATGGGGCCAATCTCACTTGGGATTCTTTTATGGATGCAGTAAAGGAGCAATATTAACCTGTTGGAAACTATGAGGACCAGTACATAAGATGGACCACACTACAACAAGAGAGGGGCCAAGTAGTTCTGGAGTTCACCAATACCTTCCATACCTTGTGCACCAAGCTGGGTATCAAAGACTCCAAGCGATATTTGGTTATGAAATACCGTGGGGCTCTACACAGATACATACAGACTGAAATGGATTTTCTAGACATCTCATCACTCAATGTTGCTTATCAATATCCTATTAAAATCGAGAAGAAATTTAAGCACTAGAACAAACGGGATTTTGGATCTGTAAATCCACAACAACCAAAGTATGACAAAGATGGCCCTAACAAACAGTCTCCCAAAAACCAGTCCAAGACACAGGAAAAGAAGGGTCACGGGAAGACAAAGAAGGAAACTGGAAAATGGTACAATTTCCACAAAAGCCCCTAGCACAACACAGATGAATGTCGCTCAAAACATTCATTGGTGGTTGAGATCAAAGAGAAGGAGACGGATCCTGATTCAGAATCTGATTATGAAAATACTTGTAAAGGACAGATCATTGACGCAGACCCCACTACTATTGTCACGACCGTAGTAATTCAACCAGAAGAACCAACAGATCCAAAAGAGGGGGAGAACCTTTTCCATTCACAGGTGTGGGTGAAGGGGACCCCACTGCATTTTATTGTTGATAGCGGAAGCCAGAAGAAACTCATCTCAGCAAAGGTCGTCAAACAATTGGGATTATCGAAAACACCACACCCGCAACCATACAACATCTAGTGGCTTCGCGAAGGACGAGATCTTCGTGTCAGCCAACAATGTCGATTATAATATAGCATCCAACCCTTCAAGGATGAGGTATTGTGTGATGTTGCCCCATTGGATGTCTGTGATGTCCTCTTGGGCCAACCATATATGTGGAGACGTCATGTTGTTTATGAGTCTCGACCCCGTAGTGTCATTGTTACTCTGGGGGCTCATATCTACAGAATACCACCAGAGGTAGTTCCAACTACTGTTCCACCTAAAAAGTTTCGCAAGGTAGTATCTCATACTGCAAAATTCAGCTTCTTCACAGTCTGTTCAAAAGGGGAACAGAAGGACACTACAACCACTACAGCCTCATCCCAAGGACCTTCTATCCAACAGAAGCAGGTCGAAAAGGTTGCAGCAAAGTGAAAAGATTCCTTCTACACACTGTCCTCTCATGTATCTCGACTTGTTGAACAACCTCAGCCTCAACAGGTTCGTGACAAACTTCCACAAACTGAGCAACGCGATGTCTCCAGCAAGGCAAGCAACTCACCAAGATGCAGAGTCAGCAAATGATATTCCCTCTCCCCTGAGAACTCAACGCAATTGAGACCATTTTTTCCTAAGGAGGGAGGATTGATCGAGGTGGATATCGGTGGCCACCCACCTTTTCCAACTGGCTCAAAATAGTTTTCTGACAATTTTGACAATTTACTATTTTTAGCAGGTTTTAACTTCCGGGGCCATTTTGAGAGCCCAAATGAAGGTTTTTCAAGATCAAGGTTCTCAATGATATCCAAAGGCTTGATTGAGCCCCCAAAATGAATATCCTCGATGATACCTTTCCAACGAACTATTATACACTTAAAACAGAGATCGTATGCAAAAGTTACGACCCCGAGAAGTTGATGTATTAACTTACCCAAACGTGGGCCACATGACTTTTGGCGCTTCATCTCCTAGGGTTAGGTTTTTGGATGTCTAGGGTTTTTGGAATTCCTGTTTATTGTAAAAAGTCCTTCAGAGCGTCATTGTAATCATCTTCTTGTGAATGCGAGTAGCCGTCACATCTCTTCTCATAGATAAGCTGCCACCATTCTAGCGAATCGTTCACTCTGTATTTTTACAGTCTCTGTACATTTCTTTCATTAATAGAAATCATGTATTACTGTATATATGTATTTATGGTTGCATCTATGATACATTTCTGCTACATTATTGAATATCTGTGCATTTCTTTATTATATCTCTGCTCTCATTTCCTGCCACACATAATCTGGATCAGTGGTATCAGAGTAGGTTGTTCTTGATCATTTTTCTCAGTGCATGTCCCCGACGAGGTCCAAGTATAGAAAGTTGGGTCTCGAGCTTGTCTCTCTCGAGGAAAATCGCTCTCACACACCCAAGAAACTCTCAATGGTGGAAGAAAAGAAAAATGACGGAGCAGACGATCCTATCAGTTTGTTGCTTGAGCAAGCTCTCACGCGACAGAGGGACAAAATGATGGAGAATTTTTCCCACATCCTTCAACGCCTGCCGATAGCACCAGGCGAATATTCGCCAAGAGGCCACTTTGGAGGCACCTTTCCTTTCAAGGTACAAGTTAATTTTGATATTCTTGTATTTGAAGGACAGATAGATGTATAAGGCCTCGATAAATGGTTAAATATGCTAGAAGGTTATTTCTATGTTCACAAATTTTTCGACAAAGAAAAGATCACCTTCACACTCCTTAAAACTCTCCCCCATGTCAAACATTGGTGGGAAACTTATTGGGAGAAAAGTTCCATAGAGGAGTCTGAAATATATGGGGCCAATCCCACTTGGTATTCTTTTATGGATGCAGTAAAGGAACAATATTACCCTGTTGGAAACTATGAGGACCAGTACATGAGATGGACCACACTACGACAAGGGAGGGGCCAAGCAGTTCCGGAGTTCACCAATACCTTCCATACCTTGCGCACCAAGCTGGATATCAAAGAATCCAAGCGAAATTTGGTTTTGAAATACCATGGGGCTCTACACAGATACATCCAGACTGAAATGGATTTTCTAGACATCTCATCACTCGGTGTTGCTTATCGATATGCTGTTAAAATCGAGCAGAAATTTAAGCACTAGAACAAATGGGATTTCATATCTGTAAATCCACAACAACAAAAGTATGAAAAAGACAATCCTAACAAATAGTCTCCTGAAAACTAGTCCAAGACATAGGAAAAGAAGGGTCACAGGAAGACAAAGAAGGACACCGAGAAATGGTGTGATTTCCACAAGAGCCCCTGGCTGATCCAGATTATTTTTGGCACGAAATCAGATCGGAGATATAATAAATAAATGCATATAGATATCGTAGATATTCAATAATATAACATAAATGTATCAGAGATGTAACCATAAACACATGTATACAATAATACATGATTTCTATTAATGAAAGAAATGTATAGAGACTGTAAAAATACAGAGTGAAAGACTCGCTAGAATGGTGGCAGTTTATCTTTGAGAAGAGATGTGACAGTTACTCGCATTCACAAGAAGATGATTCCAATGAGGCTCTGAAGGCCTTTTTACAATAAGCAGGAATTCCCAAAACCCTAGACATCCAAAAACCTAACCCTAGGAGATGAAGCGCCAAAAGTCATGTTGGCCCCATTTGGGTAAGTGAGTACATCAACTTCCCAGGGTCATAACTTTTGCATACAATCTTCGTTTTAGGCATGTTATAGCTCGTTGGAAAGGTATCATCGAGGAGATTAATTTTTGGGGCTCAATCATTCTTTTATATATCATTGAGAACCTTGATCTCTAAAAACCTTCATTTGGGCCCTCAAAATTACCCCAGAAGTTAAAACTTGTTAAAAATAGTAAATTGCCAAAATTGCCAAAAAGCTGTTTTGAGCTAGTTGGAAAAGGTGGGTGGCCACCGATATCCACCTGGATCAATCCTCCCTCCTTAGGAATCAATAGTCTCCATTGCATTGAGTTCTCATAGGAGAGGGAAAATCATTTGTTGGATCTGCATCTTGGTGAGTTGCTTATATTGCTGGAGACGTCATGCTGCTTAGTTTATGGAAGTTTGTCATGAGCCTGTTGAAGCTGAGGTTGTTCAACAAGTCGAGATACATGAGAGGAAGGTGTGCAGAAGGAATCTTTGTTCTTTCCTGAAAACTTGTCGATCTTCTTCTATTGGATAGAAGGTGCAGGGGGTGGGGCTATAGTGGTTGCAGTGTCCTTTTGTTCCCCTTTTGAACAGATTGTGAAGAATCTGAATTTTGCAGTATGAGATACTACCTTGCGACACTTTTTAGGTGGAACAATAATTGGAACTACCTCTAGTATTATGTAGAGATGATCCCCCAAAGTAATAATGACACTACGGGGTTGAGACTCATAAACAACATGGCGTCTCCAAATATATGGTTGGCCCAAGAGAACATCACAGACATCCAGTGGGGAAACATCACATAATACCTCATCCTTGAAGGGTTGGATGGCGTATGAAAATCGACACTGTTGGATGACACAGAGATCTTGTCCTTGCCAAAGTCACCCGATGTTGTATGGTTGTGGGTGTGGTGTTGTCGACAATCCCAACTGTTTGATGACCTTTGATGAGATGAGGTTTTTCTATCTTCCGCTATCAACAATAAAATGCAACGGGATCCCCTTCACCCACATCTATGAATGAAAAAGGCGCTCCCCCTCTTCAGGATCTGTTGGTTCTTCTAGTTGTATTGTTGTGGTCGTGACAATAGCAGTGGGGTCTGTGTCAATGATCTGTCCTTTACCAGTATTTTTAGAATCAGATTCTGAATCAGGGTTCGACTCCTTGTCTTTGATCTCGGCCACCAGTGACTGTTTTGAGCGACATTCATCAGTGTTGTGCCAGGGGCTTTTGTGGAAATCACACCATTTTTTGGTGTCCCTCTTTGTCTTCCCATGACCCTTCTTTTCCTATGTCTTGGACTGGTTTTCGAGGGACTATTTGTTAGGGATGTCTTTGTCATACTTTGGTTGTTGTAGATTTGTAGACCCAAATTCTCGTTTGTTCTGGTGCTTAAATTTTTTCTCAATTTTAATAGCATATCGATAAGCAGCACCGAGTGATGAGATGTCCAAAAAATCCATTTTAGTCTGGATGTATCTGTGTAGAGCCCCATGGTATTTCAGAACCAAATGTCGCTTGGAGTCTTTGATACCTAGCTTGGTGTGCAAGATATGGAAGGTATTGGTGAACTCCGGAACTGCTTGGCCCCTCTCTTGCCGTAGTGTGGTCTATCTCATGTACTGGTCCTCATAGTTTCCAATAGGGTAATACTGTTCCTTTACCGCATCCAAAAAAAAATCCCAAGTGGGATCAACCCCATATATTCCAGACTCCTCTGTGGAACTTTTCTCCCAGTAAGTTTCCCACCAATGTTTGACATGAGGGAGAGCATTAAGGAGTGCGAAGGTGATATTTTCTTTGTCGGAAAAGTTGTGAACAGAGAAATAACCTTCTAGCAGAGTTAACAATTTTTCTAGGGCTTCTGAATCTATCTGTCCTTTAAATACAGGAATATCAAAATTAACTTGTGGGAAAAATTCTCCATCATTTCATCCCTCTGTCGCGTGACAGCTTGCTCAAGCAATAGATTGATAGGGTCATCCGGTCCATCGTTTTTATTTTCTTTCGCCATTGAGGGTTTCTTGGGTGTGCGAGAGAAATTGTATTCAAGAGAGACAAGATTGAGACCCAAATTGCTATACTCGAACCTCGTCGGGGACATGCACTGAGAAAATGATCAAGAGCAGCCTGCTCTGATACCACTGATCCGGATTATTTTCGGCACGAAATGAGATCGAAGATATAATAAAGAAATGCACAGAGATATCACAGATATTCAATAATATAACATAAATGTATCATATATGTAACCATAAACATAGGTATACAGTAACACACAATTTCTATTAATGAAAGAAATGTACAAAGACTGTAAAAATACAGAGTGAAAGACTCGCTAGAATGGTGGCAGCTTATCTTTGAGAAGAGATGTGACGGTTACTCGCATTCGCAAGAAGATGATTACAATGAGGCTTTGAAGGCATTTCTACAATAAGCAGGAATTCCCAAAACCCTAGACATCCAAATACCTAACCATAGGATATGAAGCACCAAAAGTCATGTGGGCCCCGTTTGGGTAAGTGAGTACATCAACTTCCTAGGGTCGTAACTCTTGTATACGATCTCTGTTTTAGGCGTGTGATAGCTCGTTGGAAAGGTATCATCAAGGAGATTCATTTTAGGGGATAAATCATGCCTTAAACTATCATTGAGAACCTATATCTCTAAAAACCTTCATTTGGGCCCTCAAAATGGCCCTGGAAGTTAAAACCTGCTAAAAATAGTAAATTACCAAAATTGCCAAAAATCTATTTTGAGCCAGTTGGAAAAGGTGGGTGGCCACCAATATCCACCTGGATCACTGGAACAATGCCTATGAATGTTTCTCAAAATGTTCATTGGTGGCCGAGATCAAAGACAAGGAGACGAACCCTGATTCATAATCTGATTATGAAAATACTGGTAAAGGACAGATCATTGATGCAGACCCCACTGCTATTGTCGCGACCACATCAATTCAACCAGAAGAAACAATAGATCCGGAAGAGGGGGAGCACCTTTTTCATTCATAGATGTGGGTGAAGGGGACCCCGGTGCATTTTATTGTTGATAACGGAAGCCAGAAGAACCTCATCTCAGCAGAGGTCGTCAAACAGTTGGGATTGTCGACAACACCACACCCACAACCATGAAACATCTGGTGGCTTCACCAAGGACGAGATATCCATGTCATCCAACAGTGTTGATTATCATACAACATCCAACCCTTCAAGGATGAGGTATTATGTGATGTTGCCCCATTGGATGTCTGTGATGTCCTCTTGGGCCAACCATATATGTGGAGACGTCATGCTATTTATGAGTCTCGACCCCGTAGTGTCATTGTTACTTTGGGGGGTCATCTCTATAGAATACCAGAGGTATTTCCAACTACTGTTCCACCTAAAAAGTGTCGCAAGGTAGTATCTCATACTACAAAATTCAGCTTCTTCACAATCTGTTCAAAAGGGGAACAGAAGGACACTGCAACCACTACAGCCTCACCCCAAGCACCTTCTATCCAATAGAAGCAGGTCGAAAAGGTTGCAGAAAAGTGAAAAGATTCCTTCTGCACAATGTCCTCTCATGTATCTCGACTTGTTGAACAACCTCAGCCTCAACAAGTTTGTGACAAACTTCCACAAACTGAGCAACGCAATGTCTCCAGCAAGGGAAGCAACTCACCAAGATGCAAAGTCAACAAATGTTTTTCCCTCTCCCCCGAGAACTCAATGCAATGGAGAACATTTATTCCTAAGGAGGGAGGATTGATCTAGGTGGATATCGGTGGCCACCCACCTTTTCCAACTGGCTCAAAACAATTTTCTGGCAATTTTGGGAATTTACTATTTTTAGCAGGTTTTAACTTCAGGGGCCATTTTGAGGGCCCAAATGAAGGTTTTTTGAGATTGAGGTTCTCAATGATAACTAAAGGCATGATTTATCTCCCAAAATGAATCTCCTTGACGACACCTTTCCAACAAGCTATTATATGCCTAAAACAGAGATCATATGCAAAAGTTACGACCCCGGGAAGTTGATGTATTAACTTACCCAAACGGGACCCATGTGACTTTTGGCGCTTCATCTCCTAGGGTTAGGTTTTTGGATGTATAGGGTTTTTGGAATTCTTATTTATTGTAAAAAGGCCTTTAGAGCCTCATTGTAATCATCTTCTTGCGAATGCGAGTAGCCATCACATCTCTTCTCAGAGATAAGCTGCCACCATTCTAGCGAGTCTTTCACTCTGTATTTTTACAGTCTCTGTACATTTATTTCATTAATAGAAATCGTGTATTACTATATATCTGTATTTATGGTTTCATCTCTGATACATTTCTGCTACATTATTGAATACCTGCGATATCTCTGTGCATTTCTTTATTATATATCCACTCTCCTTTCTTGCCAAAAATAATCTGGATCAGTGGTATCAGAGCAGGTTGTTCTTGATCATTTTTATCAATGCATGTCCCCAATGAGGTCCAACTAATGAAAGTTGGGTCTTGAGCTTGTATCTCTCGACGAAAATCGCTCTCACACACCCAAGAAACCCTCAATGGCGGAAGAAAAGAAAAATGACGAAGCAGACGATCCTATCAATCTGCTGTTTGAGCAAGCTCTCACGCGACAGAGGGACGAAATGATGGAGAATTTTTCCCACATCCTTCAACGCCTGCCGATAGCAACAAGTGCATATTCACCAAGCGACCACTTTGGAGGCACCTCACCTTTCAAGGTACAAGTTAATTTTGATATTCCTGTATTTAAAGAACAGATAGATGCAGAAGCCTTAAACAAATGGTTAAATCTGCTAGAAGTTTATTTCTCTGTTCACAAATTTTCCTACAAAGAAAATATCACCTTCACACTCCTTAAAACTCTCCCCCATGTCAAAAATTGGTGGGAAATGTATTGGGAGCAGAGTTCCACAGAGGAGTCTGAAATATATGAGGCCATTGGGATTCTTTTATGGATGCAGCAAAGGAACAGTATTACCCTGTTGGAAACTATGAGGACCAGTACATGAGATGGACCACACTACAGCAAGAGAGGGGCCAAGCAGTTCCGGAGTTCACCAATACCTTCCATACCTTGCGCACCAAGCTGGATATCAAAGACTCCAAGTGACATTTGGTTCTGAAATACCGTGGGGCTCTACACAGATACATCCAGACTGAAATGGATTTTCTGGACATCTCATCACTTAGTGTTGCTTATGGATATGTTGTTAAAATCGAGCAGAAATTTAAGCACCAGAACAAACGGGCTTTCAGATATGTAAATCTGCAACAACCAAAGTATGAAAAAGATGGCCCTAACAAACAGTCTCTCAAAAACTAGTCCAAGACACAGGAAAAGAAGGGTCACGGGAAGACAAAGAAGGACGCCGAAAAATGGTGTGATTTCCACAAAATCCCCTGGCACAACATCGATGAATGTCACTCAAAACATTCAATGGTGGCCAAGATCAAAGGCAAGGAGACGAACACTGATTCAAAATCTGATTCTGAAAATACTTGTAAAGGACAGATCATTGATGTATACCCCACTGCTATTGTCACGACCACAACAATTCAACCAGAAGAACCAATAGATCCGGAAGAGGGGGAGCACCTTTTTCATTCACAGATGTGGGTGAAGGGGACCCCACTGCATTTTATTGTTGATAGCGAAAGCCAGAAGAACCTCATCTCAGCAAAGGTCGTCAAACAGTTGGGATCGTTGACAACACCACACCTGCAACCATACAACATTGGGTGGCTTCGCCAAGGACGAGATCTCCATGTCAGCCAACAGTGTCGATTATCATACAACATCCAACCCTTCAAGGATGAGGTATTATATGATGTTTCCCCATTGAATGTCTGTGATGTCCTCTTGGGCAGACCATATATGTGGAGACGTCATGCTGTTTATGAGTCTCGACCTCGTAGTGTCATTGTTACTTTGGGGGGTCATCTCTACAGAATACCAGAGGTAGTTCCAACTACTGTTCCACCTACAAAGTGTCGCAAGGTAGTATCTCATACTGCAAAAGTCAGCTTCTTCACAGTCTGTTCAAAAGGGGAACAGAAGGACACTGCAACCACTACAGCCTCACCCCAAGCACCTTCTATCCAACAGAAGCAGACCAACAAGGTTGCAGAAAAGTGAAAAGATTCCTTCTGCACATTGTCCTCTCATGTATCTCGACTTGTTGAACAACCTCAGCCTCAACAGTTTTGTGACAAACTTTCACAAACTTAGCAACGCGATGTCTCCAGCAAGGCAAGCAGCTCACCAAGATGCAGAGTTAGCAAATGCTTTTCCCTCTCCCCTGAGAACTCAATGCAATGGAGACCATTACTTCCTAAGGAGGGAGGATTTATCCAAGTGGATATTGGTGGCCACCCATCATTTCCAACTAGCTCAAAACAGTTTTCTGACAATTTTGGCAATTTACTATTTTTAACAAGTTTTAACTTCCGGGGCCATTTTGAGGGCCCAAATGAAGGTTTTTCAAGATATAGGTTCCCAATGATAACCGAAGGAATGATTGAGCCCCCAAAATGAATCTCCTTGACGATACCTTTCAAATGAGCTATTATACGCCTAAAACGAAGATCGTATGCAAAAGTTACGACCCCGGGAAGTTGATGTATTAACTTACCCAAACGGGGCCCACATGACTTTTGGTGCTTCATCTCCTAGGGTTAGGTTTTTGGATGTCTAGGGTTTTTGACATTCCTGTTTATTGTAAAAATGTCTTCAAAGCCTCATTGTAATCATCTTCTTACGAATGCGAGTAGCTGTCACATCTCTTCTCAGAGATAAGCTGCCACCATTCTAGCGAGTCTTTCACTCTGTATTTTTACAGTCTCTGTACATTTATTTCATTAATAGAAATCATGTATCACTGTATATCTGTATTTATGGTTGCATGTCTGATACATTTCTGCTACATTATTGAATATCTGCGATATCTCTGTGCATTTCTTTATTATATCTCCACTCTCATTTCGTGCCAAAAATAATCCAGATCAGTGGTATCAGAGCAGACTGGTCTTGATCATTTTTCTCAGTGCATGTCCCCGACGAGGTGCAAGTATAGAAAGTTGGGTCTTGAGCTTATCTCTCTCAAGGAAAATTTCTCTCACACACCCAAGAAACCCTCAATGGTGGAATAAAAGAAAAATGTAAGATACCAGATATATAAAATATGCAGAACAGAAACGAAATGCTAGAAATAACAGAATAGCAGTAAAATATCCAGCATAATCTTCACAGTACACAAAAATGATTCACGAAATAGCAACAGAAATAGCACTTTGAATCAGATAGCAATGTTCACAGGCCTCTTCGAGGGGGCAACCTCCAATCAAGCAGCGCTCTATTACAATAATATCCAAGCTAGGGTTCTCATACCCTCGACTCCTATTTATACTAAAAAGAAGCATCTAGAGGAAGATCCTTCTAGAAGCGGAATCTTCTATTAGGTCTTCTTACATCCGCCTTATTCTATTTTATTGAAAGGTATTATTAATATTGACCTTTATTACATCCGAATACACTGATCTACCTATGTGCGGGTTAGGACCTTAACATGTCCGCCCCCTTAAAAATAGCCTTGTCCTCAAGGCTGGAGATGTGGAAACTGCTGCAGAATGGTAGTTGGTTCCCAAGTTGCATCTGCTGGAGTCATATCTTTCCACTGTATTAGCACTTCCTTGATGGTTCTCTGATGCAGGTGATGCTCCCTTTGTTCCAAAACTGCTTCCGGTTGTAGCCAAACGGATCCTTCTTCAGCTAACTCTGGAAGGTTGGTTTGAAGTTGGCACCTGGTTCCAATCACCTTCTTCAAGCAGGAAACATGAAAAACAGGATGTAGCTTCGACTGACTGGGCAGAGCTAACTGATATGCGACTTGTCCCACAT